>CAXAKX010001342.1:0-13777 GCA_963969525.1 Ontholestes murinus | reverse complement strand
GTTCTTTGTTCTTGTTCTTTGTTCTTGTTCTTTGTTCTTGTTCTTGTTCTTGTTCTTTGTTCTTGTTCTTTGTTCTTGTTCTTTGTTCTTGTTCTTTGTTCTTGTTCTTTGTTCTTGTTCTTTGTTCTTGTTCTTTGTTCTTGTTCTTTGTTCTTGTTCTTTGTTCTTGTTCTTTGTTCTTGTTCTTTGTTCTTGTTCTTTGTTCTTGTTCTTTGTTCTTGTTCTTTGTTCTTGTTCTTTGTTCTTGTTCTTTGTTCTTGTTCTTTGTTCTTGTTCTTTGTTCTTGTTCTTTGTTCTTGTTCTTTGTTCTTGTTCTTTGTTCTTGTTCTTTGTTCTTGTTCTTTGTTCTTGTTCTTTGTTCTTGTTCTTTGTTCTTGTTCTTGTTCTTTGTTCTTGTTCTTTGTTCTTGTTCTTTGTTCTTGTTCTTTGTTCTTGTTCTTTGTTCTTGTTCTTTGTTCTTTGTTCTTGTTCTTTGTTCTTGTTCTTTGTTCTTGTTCTTTGTTCTTGTTCTTTGTTCTTGTTCTTTGTTCTTGTTCTTTGTTCTTGTTCTTTGTTCTTGTTCTTTGTTCTTGTTCTTTGTTCTTGTTCTTTGTTCTTGTTCTTTGTTCTTGTTCTTTGTTCTTGTTCTTTGTTCTTGTTCTTTGTTCTTGTTCTTTGTTCTTGTTCTTTGTTCTTGTTCTTTGTTCTTGTTCTTTGTTCTTGTTCTTTGTTCTTGTTCTTTGTTCTTGTTCTTTGTTCTTGTTCTTTGTTCTTGTTCTTTGTTCTTGTTCTTTGTTCTTGTTCTTTGTTCTTGTTCTTTGTTCTTGTTCTTTGTTCTTGTTCTTTGTTCTTGTTCTTTGTTCTTGTTCTTTGTTCTTGTTCTTTGTTCTTGTTCTTTGTTCTTGTTCTTTGTTCTTGTTCTTTGTTCTTGTTCTTTGTTCTTGTTCTTTGTTCTTGTTCTTTGTTCTTGTTCTTTGTTCTTGTTCTTTGTTCTTGTTCTTTGTTCTTGTTCTTTGTTCTTGTTCTTTGTTCTTGTTCTTTGTTCTTGTTCTTTGTTCTTGTTCTTTGTTCTTGTTCTTTGTTCTTGTTCTTTGTTCTTGTTCTTTGTTCTTGTTCTTTGTTCTTGTTCTTTGTTCTTGTTCTTTGTTCTTGTTCTTTGTTCTTGTTCTTTGTTCTTGTTCTTTGTTCTTGTTCTTTGTTCTTGTTCTTTGTTCTTGTTCTTTGTTCTTGTTCTTTGTTCTTGTTCTTTGTTCTTGTTCTTTGTTCTTGTTCTTTGTTCTTGTTCTTTGTTCTTGTTCTTTGTTCTTGTTCTTTGTTCTTGTTCTTTGTTCTTGTTCTTTGTTCTTGTTCTTTGTTCTTGTTCTTTGTTCTTGTTCTTTGTTCTTGTTCTTTGTTCTTGTTCTTTGTTCTTGTTCTTTGTTCTTGTTCTTTGTTCTTGTTCTTTGTTCTTGTTCTTTGTTCTTGTTCTTTGTTCTTGTTCTTTGTTCTTGTTCTTTGTTCTTGTTCTTTGTTCTTGTTCTTTGTTCTTGTTCTTTGTTCTTGTTCTTTGTTCTTGTTCTTTGTTCTTGTTCTTTGTTCTTGTTCTTTGTTCTTGTTCTTTGTTCTTGTTCTTTGTTCTTGTTCTTTGTTCTTGTTCTTTGTTCTTGTTCTTTGTTCTTGTTCTTTGTTCTTGTTCTTTGTTCTTGTTCTTTGTTCTTGTTCTTTGTTCTTGTTCTTTGTTCTTGTTCTTTGTTCTTGTTCTTTGTTCTTGTTCTTTGTTCTTGTTCTTTGTTCTTGTTCTTTGTTCTTGTTCTTTGTTCTTGTTCTTTGTTCTTGTTCTTTGTTCTTGTTCTTTGTTCTTGTTCTTTGTTCTTGTTCTTTGTTCTTGTTCTTTGTTCTTGTTCTTTGTTCTTGTTCTTTGTTCTTGTTCTTTGTTCTTGTTCTTTGTTCTTGTTCTTTGTTCTTGTTCTTTGTTCTTGTTCTTTGTTCTTGTTCTTTGTTCTTGTTCTTTGTTCTTGTTCTTTGTTCTTGTTCTTTGTTCTTGTTCTTTGTTCTTGTTCTTTGTTCTTGTTCTTTGTTCTTGTTCTTTGTTCTTGTTCTTTGTTCTTGTTCTTTGTTCTTGTTCTTTGTTCTTGTTCTTTGTTCTTGTTCTTTGTTCTTGTTCTTTGTTCTTGTTCTTTGTTCTTGTTCTTTGTTCTTGTTCTTTGTTCTTGTTCTTTGTTCTTGTTCTTTGTTCTTGTTCTTTGTTCTTGTTCTTTGTTCTTGTTCTTTGTTCTTGTTCTTTGTTCTTGTTCTTTGTTCTTGTTCTTTGTTCTTGTTCTTTGTTCTTGTTCTTTGTTCTTGTTCTTTGTTCTTGTTCTTTGTTCTTGTTCTTTGTTCTTGTTCTTTGTTCTTGTTCTTTGTTCTTGTTCTTTGTTCTTGTTCTTTGTTCTTGTTCTTTGTTCTTGTTCTTTGTTCTTGTTCTTTGTTCTTGTTCTTTGTTCTTGTTCTTTGTTCTTGTTCTTTGTTCTTGTTCTTTGTTCTTGTTCTTTGTTCTTGTTCTTTGTTCTTGTTCTTTGTTCTTGTTCTTTGTTCTTGTTCTTTGTTCTTGTTCTTTGTTCTTGTTCTTTGTTCTTGTTCTTTGTTCTTGTTCTTTGTTCTTGTTCTTTGTTCTTGTTCTTTGTTCTTGTTCTTTGTTCTTGTTCTTTGTTCTTGTTCTTTGTTCTTGTTCTTTGTTCTTGTTCTTTGTTCTTGTTCTTTGTTCTTGTTCTTTGTTCTTGTTCTTTGTTCTTGTTCTTTGTTCTTGTTCTTTGTTCTTGTTCTTTGTTCTTGTTCTTTGTTCTTGTTCTTTGTTCTTGTTCTTTGTTCTTGTTCTTTGTTCTTGTTCTTTGTTCTTGTTCTTTGTTCTTGTTCTTTGTTCTTGTTCTTTGTTCTTGTTCTTTGTTCTTGTTCTTTGTTCTTGTTCTTTGTTCTTGTTCTTTGTTCTTGTTCTTTGTTCTTGTTCTTTGTTCTTGTTCTTTGTTCTTGTTCTTTGTTCTTGTTCTTTGTTCTTGTTCTTTGTTCTTGTTCTTTGTTCTTGTTCTTTGTTCTTGTTCTTTGTTCTTGTTCTTTGTTCTTGTTCTTTGTTCTTGTTCTTTGTTCTTGTTCTTTGTTCTTGTTCTTTGTTCTTGTTCTTTGTTCTTGTTCTTTGTTCTTGTTCTTTGTTCTTGTTCTTTGTTCTTGTTCTTTGTTCTTGTTCTTTGTTCTTGTTCTTTGTTCTTGTTCTTTGTTCTTGTTCTTTGTTCTTGTTCTTTGTTCTTGTTCTTTGTTCTTGTTCTTTGTTCTTGTTCTTTGTTCTTGTTCTTTGTTCTTGTTCTTTGTTCTTGTTCTTTGTTCTTGTTCTTTGTTCTTGTTCTTTGTTCTTGTTCTTTGTTCTTGTTCTTTGTTCTTGTTCTTTGTTCTTGTTCTTTGTTCTTGTTCTTTGTTCTTGTTCTTTGTTCTTGTTCTTTGTTCTTGTTCTTTGTTCTTGTTCTTTGTTCTTGTTCTTTGTTCTTGTTCTTTGTTCTTGTTCTTTGTTCTTGTTCTTTGTTCTTGTTCTTTGTTCTTGTTCTTTGTTCTTGTTCTTTGTTCTTGTTCTTTGTTCTTGTTCTTTGTTCTTGTTCTTTGTTCTTGTTCTTTGTTCTTGTTCTTTGTTCTTGTTCTTTGTTCTTGTTCTTTGTTCTTGTTCTTTGTTCTTGTTCTTTGTTCTTGTTCTTTGTTCTTGTTCTTTGTTCTTGTTCTTTGTTCTTGTTCTTTGTTCTTGTTCTTTGTTCTTGTTCTTTGTTCTTGTTCTTTGTTCTTGTTCTTTGTTCTTGTTCTTTGTTCTTGTTCTTTGTTCTTGTTCTTTGTTCTTGTTCTTTGTTCTTGTTCTTTGTTCTTGTTCTTTGTTCTTGTTCTTTGTTCTTGTTCTTTGTTCTTGTTCTTTGTTCTTGTTCTTTGTTCTTGTTCTTTGTTCTTGTTCTTTGTTCTTGTTCTTTGTTCTTGTTCTTTGTTCTTGTTCTTTGTTCTTGTTCTTTGTTCTTGTTCTTTGTTCTTGTTCTTTGTTCTTGTTCTTTGTTCTTGTTCTTTGTTCTTGTTCTTTGTTCTTGTTCTTTGTTCTTGTTCTTTGTTCTTGTTCTTTGTTCTTGTTCTTTGTTCTTGTTCTTTGTTCTTGTTCTTTGTTCTTGTTCTTTGTTCTTGTTCTTTGTTCTTGTTCTTTGTTCTTGTTCTTTGTTCTTGTTCTTTGTTCTTGTTCTTTGTTCTTGTTCTTTGTTCTTGTTCTTTGTTCTTGTTCTTTGTTCTTGTTCTTTGTTCTTGTTCTTTGTTCTTGTTCTTTGTTCTTGTTCTTTGTTCTTGTTCTTTGTTCTTGTTCTTTGTTCTTGTTCTTTGTTCTTGTTCTTTGTTCTTGTTCTTTGTTCTTGTTCTTTGTTCTTGTTCTTTGTTCTTGTTCTTTGTTCTTGTTCTTTGTTCTTGTTCTTTGTTCTTGTTCTTTGTTCTTGTTCTTTGTTCTTGTTCTTTGTTCTTGTTCTTTGTTCTTGTTCTTTGTTCTTGTTCTTTGTTCTTGTTCTTTGTTCTTGTTCTTTGTTCTTGTTCTTTGTTCTTGTTCTTTGTTCTTGTTCTTTGTTCTTGTTCTTTGTTCTTGTTCTTTGTTCTTGTTCTTTGTTCTTGTTCTTTGTTCTTGTTCTTTGTTCTTGTTCTTTGTTCTTGTTCTTTGTTCTTGTTCTTTGTTCTTGTTCTTTGTTCTTGTTCTTTGTTCTTGTTCTTTGTTCTTGTTCTTTGTTCTTGTTCTTTGTTCTTGTTCTTTGTTCTTGTTCTTTGTTCTTGTTCTTTGTTCTTGTTCTTTGTTCTTGTTCTTTGTTCTTGTTCTTTGTTCTTGTTCTTTGTTCTTGTTCTTTGTTCTTGTTCTTTGTTCTTGTTCTTTGTTCTTGTTCTTTGTTCTTGTTCTTTGTTCTTGTTCTTTGTTCTTGTTCTTTGTTCTTGTTCTTTGTTCTTGTTCTTTGTTCTTGTTCTTTGTTCTTGTTCTTTGTTCTTGTTCTTTGTTCTTGTTCTTTGTTCTTGTTCTTTGTTCTTGTTCTTTGTTCTTGTTCTTTGTTCTTGTTCTTTGTTCTTGTTCTTTGTTCTTGTTCTTTGTTCTTGTTCTTTGTTCTTGTTCTTTGTTCTTGTTCTTTGTTCTTGTTCTTTGTTCTTGTTCTTTGTTCTTGTTCTTTGTTCTTGTTCTTTGTTCTTGTTCTTTGTTCTTGTTCTTTGTTCTTGTTCTTTGTTCTTGTTCTTTGTTCTTGTTCTTTGTTCTTGTTCTTTGTTCTTGTTCTTTGTTCTTGTTCTTTGTTCTTGTTCTTTGTTCTTGTTCTTTGTTCTTGTTCTTTGTTCTTGTTCTTTGTTCTTGTTCTTTGTTCTTGTTCTTTGTTCTTGTTCTTTGTTCTTGTTCTTTGTTCTTGTTCTTTGTTCTTGTTCTTTGTTCTTGTTCTTTGTTCTTGTTCTTTGTTCTTGTTCTTTGTTCTTGTTCTTTGTTCTTGTTCTTTGTTCTTGTTCTTTGTTCTTGTTCTTTGTTCTTGTTCTTTGTTCTTGTTCTTTGTTCTTGTTCTTTGTTCTTGTTCTTTGTTCTTGTTCTTTGTTCTTGTTCTTTGTTCTTGTTCTTTGTTCTTGTTCTTTGTTCTTGTTCTTTGTTCTTGTTCTTTGTTCTTGTTCTTTGTTCTTGTTCTTTGTTCTTGTTCTTTGTTCTTGTTCTTTGTTCTTGTTCTTTGTTCTTGTTCTTTGTTCTTGTTCTTTGTTCTTGTTCTTTGTTCTTGTTCTTTGTTCTTGTTCTTTGTTCTTGTTCTTTGTTCTTGTTCTTTGTTCTTGTTCTTTGTTCTTGTTCTTTGTTCTTGTTCTTTGTTCTTGTTCTTTGTTCTTGTTCTTTGTTCTTGTTCTTTGTTCTTGTTCTTTGTTCTTGTTCTTTGTTCTTGTTCTTTGTTCTTGTTCTTTGTTCTTGTTCTTTGTTCTTGTTCTTTGTTCTTGTTCTTTGTTCTTGTTCTTTGTTCTTGTTCTTTGTTCTTGTTCTTTGTTCTTGTTCTTTGTTCTTGTTCTTTGTTCTTGTTCTTTGTTCTTGTTCTTTGTTCTTGTTCTTTGTTCTTGTTCTTTGTTCTTGTTCTTTGTTCTTGTTCTTTGTTCTTGTTCTTTGTTCTTGTTCTTTGTTCTTGTTCTTTGTTCTTGTTCTTTGTTCTTGTTCTTTGTTCTTGTTCTTTGTTCTTGTTCTTTGTTCTTGTTCTTTGTTCTTGTTCTTTGTTCTTGTTCTTTGTTCTTGTTCTTTGTTCTTGTTCTTTGTTCTTGTTCTTTGTTCTTGTTCTTTGTTCTTGTTCTTTGTTCTTGTTCTTTGTTCTTGTTCTTTGTTCTTGTTCTTTGTTCTTGTTCTTTGTTCTTGTTCTTTGTTCTTGTTCTTTGTTCTTGTTCTTTGTTCTTGTTCTTTGTTCTTGTTCTTTGTTCTTGTTCTTTGTTCTTGTTCTTTGTTCTTGTTCTTTGTTCTTGTTCTTTGTTCTTGTTCTTTGTTCTTGTTCTTTGTTCTTGTTCTTTGTTCTTGTTCTTTGTTCTTGTTCTTTGTTCTTGTTCTTTGTTCTTGTTCTTTGTTCTTGTTCTTTGTTCTTGTTCTTTGTTCTTGTTCTTTGTTCTTGTTCTTTGTTCTTGTTCTTTGTTCTTGTTCTTTGTTCTTGTTCTTTGTTCTTGTTCTTTGTTCTTGTTCTTTGTTCTTGTTCTTTGTTCTTGTTCTTTGTTCTTGTTCTTTGTTCTTGTTCTTTGTTCTTGTTCTTTGTTCTTGTTCTTTGTTCTTGTTCTTTGTTCTTGTTCTTTGTTCTTGTTCTTTGTTCTTGTTCTTTGTTCTTGTTCTTTGTTCTTGTTCTTTGTTCTTGTTCTTTGTTCTTGTTCTTTGTTCTTGTTCTTTGTTCTTGTTCTTTGTTCTTGTTCTTTGTTCTTGTTCTTTGTTCTTGTTCTTTGTTCTTGTTCTTTGTTCTTGTTCTTTGTTCTTGTTCTTTGTTCTTGTTCTTTGTTCTTGTTCTTTGTTCTTGTTCTTTGTTCTTGTTCTTTGTTCTTGTTCTTTGTTCTTGTTCTTTGTTCTTGTTCTTTGTTCTTGTTCTTTGTTCTTGTTCTTTGTTCTTGTTCTTTGTTCTTGTTCTTTGTTCTTGTTCTTTGTTCTTGTTCTTTGTTCTTGTTCTTTGTTCTTGTTCTTTGTTCTTGTTCTTTGTTCTTGTTCTTTGTTCTTGTTCTTTGTTCTTGTTCTTTGTTCTTGTTCTTTGTTCTTGTTCTTTGTTCTTGTTCTTTGTTCTTGTTCTTTGTTCTTGTTCTTTGTTCTTGTTCTTTGTTCTTGTTCTTTGTTCTTGTTCTTTGTTCTTGTTCTTTGTTCTTGTTCTTTGTTCTTGTTCTTTGTTCTTGTTCTTTGTTCTTGTTCTTTGTTCTTGTTCTTTGTTCTTGTTCTTTGTTCTTGTTCTTTGTTCTTGTTCTTTGTTCTTGTTCTTTGTTCTTGTTCTTTGTTCTTGTTCTTTGTTCTTGTTCTTTGTTCTTGTTCTTTGTTCTTGTTCTTTGTTCTTGTTCTTTGTTCTTGTTCTTTGTTCTTGTTCTTTGTTCTTGTTCTTTGTTCTTGTTCTTTGTTCTTGTTCTTTGTTCTTGTTCTTTGTTCTTGTTCTTTGTTCTTGTTCTTTGTTCTTGTTCTTTGTTCTTGTTCTTTGTTCTTGTTCTTTGTTCTTGTTCTTTGTTCTTGTTCTTTGTTCTTGTTCTTTGTTCTTGTTCTTTGTTCTTGTTCTTTGTTCTTGTTCTTTGTTCTTGTTCTTTGTTCTTGTTCTTTGTTCTTGTTCTTTGTTCTTGTTCTTTGTTCTTGTTCTTTGTTCTTGTTCTTTGTTCTTGTTCTTTGTTCTTGTTCTTTGTTCTTGTTCTTTGTTCTTGTTCTTTGTTCTTGTTCTTTGTTCTTGTTCTTTGTTCTTGTTCTTTGTTCTTGTTCTTTGTTCTTGTTCTTTGTTCTTGTTCTTTGTTCTTGTTCTTTGTTCTTGTTCTTTGTTCTTGTTCTTTGTTCTTGTTCTTTGTTCTTGTTCTTTGTTCTTGTTCTTTGTTCTTGTTCTTTGTTCTTGTTCTTTGTTCTTGTTCTTTGTTCTTGTTCTTTGTTCTTGTTCTTTGTTCTTGTTCTTTGTTCTTGTTCTTTGTTCTTGTTCTTTGTTCTTGTTCTTTGTTCTTGTTCTTTGTTCTTGTTCTTTGTTCTTGTTCTTTGTTCTTGTTCTTTGTTCTTGTTCTTTGTTCTTGTTCTTTGTTCTTGTTCTTTGTTCTTGTTCTTTGTTCTTGTTCTTTGTTCTTGTTCTTTGTTCTTGTTCTTTGTTCTTGTTCTTTGTTCTTGTTCTTTGTTCTTGTTCTTTGTTCTTGTTCTTTGTTCTTGTTCTTTGTTCTTGTTCTTTGTTCTTGTTCTTTGTTCTTGTTCTTTGTTCTTGTTCTTTGTTCTTGTTCTTTGTTCTTGTTCTTTGTTCTTGTTCTTTGTTCTTGTTCTTTGTTCTTGTTCTTTGTTCTTGTTCTTTGTTCTTGTTCTTTGTTCTTGTTCTTTGTTCTTGTTCTTTGTTCTTGTTCTTTGTTCTTGTTCTTTGTTCTTGTTCTTTGTTCTTGTTCTTTGTTCTTGTTCTTTGTTCTTGTTCTTTGTTCTTGTTCTTTGTTCTTGTTCTTTGTTCTTGTTCTTTGTTCTTGTTCTTTGTTCTTGTTCTTTGTTCTTGTTCTTTGTTCTTGTTCTTTGTTCTTGTTCTTTGTTCTTGTTCTTTGTTCTTGTTCTTTGTTCTTGTTCTTTGTTCTTGTTCTTTGTTCTTGTTCTTTGTTCTTGTTCTTTGTTCTTGTTCTTTGTTCTTGTTCTTTGTTCTTGTTCTTTGTTCTTGTTCTTTGTTCTTGTTCTTTGTTCTTGTTCTTTGTTCTTGTTCTTTGTTCTTGTTCTTTGTTCTTGTTCTTTGTTCTTGTTCTTTGTTCTTGTTCTTTGTTCTTGTTCTTTGTTCTTGTTCTTTGTTCTTGTTCTTTGTTCTTGTTCTTTGTTCTTGTTCTTTGTTCTTGTTCTTTGTTCTTGTTCTTTGTTCTTGTTCTTTGTTCTTGTTCTTTGTTCTTGTTCTTTGTTCTTGTTCTTTGTTCTTGTTCTTTGTTCTTGTTCTTTGTTCTTGTTCTTTGTTCTTGTTCTTTGTTCTTGTTCTTTGTTCTTGTTCTTTGTTCTTGTTCTTTGTTCTTGTTCTTGTTCTTTGTTCTTGTTCCTTGTTCTTGTTCTTTGTTCTTGTTCTTTGTTCTTGTTCTTTGTTCTTGTTCTTTGTTCTTGTTCTTTGTTCTTGTTCTTTGTTCTTGTTCTTTGTTCTTGTTCTTTGTTCTTGTTCTTTGTTCTTGTTCTTTGTTCTTGTTCTTTGTTCTTGTTCTTTGTTCTTGTTCTTTGTTCTTGTTCTTTGTTCTTGTTCTTTGTTCTTGTTCTTTGTTCTTGTTCTTTGTTCTTGTTCTTTGTTCTTGTTCTTTGTTCTTGTTCTTTGTTTATTTATTTATTTATTTATACACGGTTACACCTTTTGTACAATTTATAAACAAAAATTATCTCTAGAGATCAATAACTAACACTAATTTTCAAAAATGTATAATAATACACATAACAAAAATTAACACACAATTTACTGCTCAAGTAGAAACATAAAATTTATTCTTGATAATTCCGACTTGAATTTAACAAAGTTCAAAGAAAATAAATCAAAAGTAGCGCTTACATTTAAATTATTTGCAAATCGCATCATTCTTACAATTGGGTTATTATAAGAATAGTTATTTGAAGTCATCTTTAATCTAAATACTGGTCTAGACCTCATAGTTCTTAATGATACGGGAATATAAAAATGAAAACAATGTATAATATTACAAGACATCCTACCAGAAATTATTTTATATAAAGTAAATAAATCTAATTTAATTCTACGTATCACCAAAGAGTCAATGTTAAGATGACAACAAATTACATCATAATCTTTTGATCTAAAATTAAAAGTAAATTTAAATTTAAAAAATATAAATGAGATAAATTTTCTCTGTACACGTTCCAATTGCTCCTTGTATTTTTTATAATGCGGAGACCAAATCGTAGATGCATATTCAACATTTGACCGTACTAAACCGAAATACAATATTTTAAGTGTTTCATAACTAAACTGACTACAGTGACGAAATAAAAAACCAAGAAGTCGCAATGCTTTTTTAGTAATGCTTTCAATGTGATATACAAATGTCAATTTACTGTCAAAATAAACACCCAGATCCTTCATAATATCAACCCTTTCTAAAACAATGTTACTTATCTTATAGCTATGTTTTAAAATATTAGTACGTCTGCTGTAGGTGACAACTTTACATTTATTAATATTAAGATCTAAACAATTAATACTACACCACAGAGATAGATTATCTAAATCGGACTGAACTTCAAAGCAATTAGCTACATTATCAATAGCACAATAAAACTTTAAATCATCCGCAAATAGTAGACACTTTGAAAATTTAAAACAGTCAACTATATCGTTAATAAAAATACTAAATAAAATCGGACCAATATGTGAACCCTGTGGAACACCAGAAGGAACATCAATAATATTTGACAAATGATTTTTAATTTTAACCACCAGGGATCTATTATATAGGAAACTAGCAACCCAGCTAACAACATTAACATTGAACCCATAATTTTTAAGTTTTTGAATTAAAATACTGTGCTGTACACGATCAAATGCTTTACAGAAGTCTGTATAAATAGTATCCACTTGCACATTATCAGTAAAGGCATCTAATAAAAAGTTTTCAAATTCAAGTAAATTACCTACAGTTGACTTACCTTCTATAAAACCATGTTGCCGATCAGAAATTAATTGTTTTGACATCCACGATAGTTGACAAGCCACCAACTTATCGAGAATTTTAGGAATTGTGGATTGCAACGCAACACCACGATAATTTTCAACATTTTTGCGATCACCACTTTTAAAAATAGGTTTTAAGTAACTCTTTTTCCAAGTATTAGGAAAGTGAGACTTATTAATAGATGCTCGAAATAGAAGATAAATTGGATTTGATAATGTACAAACACAGTTCGCTAGAAAGTGCCCAGGAATTCCATCAGGCCCCATACTAAAGTTATTATTAAGACCTAACAATTCATTATAAACATCCTGTAACGATATTGTTAATAATGAAGAATCAATAGTATATAATGGGTTAGAGTTAACCGTATGATTATAATTAGAGTCAGTCATAACATAGGCCTTTGAGAAAAAATCACCGAAAGCGTTTACAATTTCCTGCCCATTGGATAAAACGTCCTCTCCGTATGTCATTGATGATGGAACACTTGTTTCTTTATTTTTATCCTTAATAAATTTCCAGACGCTAGATGGGTCACATCTAATATTTCGTTGAACACGTCCACAATATAAATCGTACAGATCCTTACTTAATAATGAGCATTGCTCTCGAAGATTACTGAATAATATGTAGTCGGAATAGTCGCCGGAGTTTTTGTATTTAGCGTGGGCTGCTTTTTTGTCCTGTGTAAGATCAATTAAGGCCTTATTAAACCACTTTGGATAGTGAGAAGATCTAATTTGTTTGAAAGGAACAAACATCGATATTACGTTATTTATTATATAGTAAAATGAAGCAACCATATCTTCAACATTATCACTAATAAATACAGCATCCCAATTAATGTTGGAGATGTAGTTATTAATATTAACATAATCGCACTTAGTAAAATCGTAAACTATTTCAGTAAAGTCTAAATTTGAATCAATTACATTCACATCAAACGAGAGCTCATAACCATTATGATGAATGGAATTATCACATATATTATCATGTGATAATTCCATAGAGACATTATGAATGCTAGAAAAGCAGAGATCTAAGTAAGTACCTTTACTATTAGGAATTGAGTTCACTTGAAGCATATTCAAGTAACAAAATGATTACACGATAGTATTAGCAAATAAATTGTTTCCCATAGAAGAACAGTAACCATTATTCCAAGTAACATTTGGTAAATTGTAATCACCGCATATAATAAACTCACTATCAGAATAGGAAAGCGCTAAATATTCGACCGATTCCGTATGTTTTACATATTTATCTAATGTAGAATTCGGAGGAATATAAACTCCGCCTATAATTACTTTATAGCTACCTATTTTTAGTAATACAAATAATTGTTCAATGGACCTTTCTTCCAGATTAATTTCATAACACGTAATAGATCTGCGAATAGCGATAAGGACACCGCCTCCACGAGATTTATCACTAGTTAATGAAGAACGATCCACGCGAAACAACACAAAATTTTGAAATTGTAATTCATTATCATTAATATTATCAGACAGCCATGATTCAACAATAATTATTACATCAAAATTGCTTAAATTTACTGCATGCATGATGTCCTTAAGCTTAGTCCGAATTCCGCCTGCATTATGAAAGTAAAGCCTTAGTTTTTTACTGCTTTATCCAAAGAATTTGACGAAGAGTGCCCATCCTTCTCTGGAATAGTGACTATCTTCGGGTGACCCATAACATATTTGATGGATAATTTTTTTTCGCCTGAAGCCAACCGCCCCGATAGCTCCATATTTAACGATTTAAGATGTTCACGTTGTAATAAAGTGAGGTCAGGTTTGATTTTTAGGTTGGAAGACGAATTTATTATCTTACGTTGTGATTTCAACAAACGTAACGCACTTGAAGAATTATCAAATATTAATTTCACTGGGCGAGGTAAGGTTCCTTTTCTGCCTAATCGAACTATATTCTTCGGAGGAATGAAATCCGGTAAACAATTAAATAAATTCATGGCCATAGAGCGGTCATGCTCAATGCGCGTATTTGTGTCCGAAGATACAGATTCCGGCATATTATAAATAATTACATTTTTGGCTCTATTTGCTCTATCCTCAATTTCTTCAATGATGCTGTTACATGAGCTGGGAGTGGTATTTATAGTATTTTCATTAGTTGTTGTGTTTTTGTAAATTACTTGTTCCAATTCCACAATTTTCTTAAGCAGTTCATCAAGCGTGTTATTTATTTTTCTATTTTCAAGTTTCAAATTATTCATTTCAGAAATTAATTGTTTTAACTCAGAATTTTCAATTGCTAGATTATCGCATTTCGAGGACACTGTATCAATAGATAGTTTAAGACTTTTTACTAATACGATTAGATCATTCATCGAAACATCACATTCATGACTCGGTAAACAAGATGGGTGACAAAATTTATTACACGACTGACAAGTTGTCCTATTAGCCACTTTGTTACCGCATTTACCGACACACCAAGGATCAGTTGAATTAGTTTTCATTTTATCCGATTTAGTAGCCATAATTACAAATGTACTGGATTATATAAAACCGAAAAACTCGCAAAAGGAATATTTAGGGTAAACACACAGCACAATATTTCACGCTGCGCGGTCGTTCGCAGCGACTTAATTTTACACACACAGGAATAGAAGACCACGGAATGGAAACAAAAGAAAACAAAGGAAAATATGATTTTTATAATACAAGAAAATAAATATATTAATACGTTTATTTTCTTTGACCTCGGTCAAACGATACGTGCGCTCGCGAGTAATCGCAGACACAAAAAAACAGCAATCAATCACGTTTGTTTGTTCGGTTGAACTAAATATAAACTTTAAAATCACAATTGCGATTAAAGTATAGGACAGATAATTATCAAAGTTACCTGATGCAATACTTGTACACAACTCTATATTGTCGCCAAATTTTATAAAATTAAAACTGAGAAATCCACCATAATAGCGCGAAAAACTGGAGCAGTACACAAACACGAC
>CAXAKX010001341.1:0-78781 GCA_963969525.1 Ontholestes murinus | reverse complement strand
TGGCGTATGGGTGTTGTTCGGTTTAGGCAAGTAATTATTCCAGAATTACTGCCTGTAAGCCGAATGGAATTTTTATGACCTGACATTGCTGTACCCCAATAAAGTGGACAAATAATCGCCACCCTCGTCCACTCCAGGGGGTCCATCTGGATGCCCCAATTTGTGTCCTTCCTGGAAGAAGCCGTTGCCGCTGGACCACAGGCGGATTTCCACCAGCTGGTTAGCAGCCCTTCGTCCGAAATTGATGAAGAAAGAAGAGCCAATCACGCACGACCTCACCCCCCCATGAAATTTCTTATATTTGTACATTTGTAAATATTTATCATTACCAATTTAGACTTTGTATAGTACAGTTTAATATAGCAAGCATTTTAAAAACCACCTACATTTTTTCTTCGAGTTGTCACAACTTCGTGCCCTTACACCGCACATTTTGCTTTCGAGACATTCAGAAATCAAAATAATTACATGGTCCTTCGAACCGGATGTTATCGAAGTAAAGAGGTATCCTGTAACTTGAAGAATTGAGGAGGTAAAAGAACGTGTCGTGGAAGGCGCCCATCCGTGTCCCGAGCAGAGATTTGGCTGACTTTGGAGGGTATTGCATCTACCAACGACGCCGTGTTCAAACCGTGGAGATCAGCTGACGTTTTTGAGGAATTCGGTGAGTCTCCGACAATTTTTATTTCCTACCGTTGTCCTGGTCCACCACAAACTTATTAATTGCTTCTATTTGGGTAATCAATTATTATAAATAGTATTATAAATATTCTTAATCTTTAAAGCATAATGGATTTAAAATATTTAATTCAGCAACGCGGTTCAATTAAGAGTCAATTAACTCGCGCGAGAAATTTATATGCAAATGTTGTTGACAAATCAAAATTAGACATTATAGTGTTAAAGGATAAATTGGTGCATTTACAAGCCACACATACTTCCTTTTATTCTATTCAACCTCAAATTGAAATGTTAAGTGCCGAGGAAAACCAAAACAGTGACGTTGAATGCAATAATTTCGACGAGTCGTATTATAACACAACTAAAATACTTAAAGAATTAATCGCAGAATTAGAGGCCAAAAATCAAAAAACGAATACGGTTAATTCACAAAGTAATGTTGATTCTGGTAGGCAAATTAATGAAATTATTAAGTTACCAAATTTAAATATACCTACATTTTCGGGGAACTTAAATGAGTGGTTAGGGTTTAAAGATATGTTTGTATCTATGATTCATAATAACGAACAACTCAGCCCATTAGAAAAACAACGTTATTTAATGTCATGTTTAGGGGGCGACGCAGCTAGGTTATTGCAGGGTATTAGTTTATCAGGTAGTAATTACGTCGAGGCTTGGGAAACAATTATTGAGCGTTATGATTTTCAAAATAAAATCATTCTGTTCCATTTAAAAAACATTTTAAAAACTCCACCGTGTAAGGATGAATCGGGATCAGAATTAAGGCGTATCTTAGATACAATAACACAAAATATTAGATCACTTCGGGGTTTAAATCGTTGTGTCGATAACTATAGTGATTTACTAGTAGCGATTATTTTGATGAAGTTAGACGCGAATACAATGCTTGAGTGGGAAAGAACACTCAAACGCGACAGCGAATTTACCACCGTAAAAGAAATAACAGAATTTGTAAGACAAAAATGCGACGCGCTTGAAGGCTCCACCTTAATCAAAACTAACTTTAAAAACAAAGCAAGTAGTAATTTCGCTGCGATTGGAAGAAAATGTCCCCTTTGTAATGAAGTTCATGCGTTATACAAATGTGATCAATTTTTAAAATTATCCGTTGAGCAACGTCCAGTTAAATTAAAACAATTAAATTATTGTGTAAAATGCCTTAAGCCCGCGAATCATAGTGTGAAAAAGTGTTACGCTCGACCGTGCTTTAAATGCTCTAAGAACCACCACACATTAGTGCACGCAGATTTAGGTAATACGGCTACACCAACGACTTCTAGTCATGTAAATGATCATCATGAAGCCTGTTTATCAACCGCTTTAATTACAGTATTTGATTCAAAGGGAACCCAACACACAGCTAGAGCGCTTCTCGACAGCGGGTCTCAACCTAACTTAATTTCGGGCGAATTAGCTAAAAAATTAAAAAGCTCAGGTCGAAAAATAAATGTTCAATTAAATGGAGTAAATGAAGCGGCTACTTCAGTCACGGAAGTATGCAAAGTAAAAATTAAATCAAAACATAATCAGTATTCAACTGAAATAAATTGTTTAATAGTTAACAACGTGACGACTCCTCAGCCTAATCGCACATTTAACAAAAATGCTCTTAACATCCCGAAAAACATTAAATTGGCCGATCCCCAATTTAATGTTTCAAGGAAAGTCGACTTATTAATCGGTACGAATGTATTTTGGCGCTCTTTATGTGTGGGTCAATTAGAATTAGGCGCGAATAAACCGATTTTACACAAAACCCACTTCGGTTGGGTTGTCGGCGGAGGAGAATCTCAATATAATTATCAGTCATGCAACTTGGCATCCGTTTCGCCCAATTTTGACTTAGAACGTTTTTGGGAATTGGAACAAATACATGTTGGTAAAAAGTATTTAAATCCTCTTGAACAAGAATGCGAGAGCAGCTTTGTGCAAAATTTTAGACGAGATAGTCAGACAGGTCGTTTCACAGTAGCTCTTCCGTTTAAAAACAATTGCCCGTTGTTGGGCGAATCGCGAGGCCTTGCATTAAAAAGATTTTATAATCTCGAAAGTAAATTGGGTAAAAATCCATCACTCAAAGCGCAGTACGTAGATTTCATGGAGGAATACATTAAATTAGGGCATATGAAAGAATCCGTTAGTAGTCAATTCGAAGGGTATTATACAGGGTCCTGCAACAGTGCGTCAAGCTTTCCTAGCGCCTTTCTCGTAAGAGATAGAAAAAAATGTTTCATATAAAAATTTATTGAATTAAAAATCTCTATGCCGTAAAATTATTTTCAGATATACAGGGTGTATCAATTTTGCGTTATAACAAAAGCAAACATGTTTTTAAATGGAACATCCTGTATATTTTTTCATTTTATAATTTGGATAGTATTTTGTAACTTAAACCTTTTTTTGGTTTTTAATTTCGATATGGTATTTCCGAGTTATTGACGTTTTTCTGAAAAAAATGTAAAAAGCGGAGGTTCACAAAAAAAAATATTCTGATGTTGTATTTAAAATTTAAGAAATTTTCTTTTTCCTATGGTTGGTCATAAGTACTGTTTATGTACCAGTGTTAAAAATTTTCACCTTTTAGGAACCCTGCCTTTGTATCAGACACGCCATTTTCTAAAATTTCAAATTGTCGTAACTCTTTTTTTTTAAATGGAATCATATATTTTTTTTAATTTCATATTATTCTGCATCTAATTTCCTACAAAAAATATTAAGCATACCCTATACCTAAAAGTGATATTTTTCAAGATATAAAAAAAATTATATTTTAAACGGTCCTTGAATACGAATTTGTTGTTGAATAGATAGCCATGACTGAAAAAATGCATCTGTCAATTAAACAATTAGTTTGACATGTAAATGGGAGGTGTGAATTACAAAAAACAAAAGAAGAAAGCCTATCATCAACGAGGAACCAAAAAGACATTGGTGAAGGAACTGGCATAAGCGAAAGGTCAGTACAAAGCATTCTGAAGAAAAATCGATATCAAGCATATCATATTCAGCTACATAAAGAACTGAGTAATACTGATTTTCAATTTCGTTCCGAATTTTGTTTCTGGGGAAGACAGAAAATACAGGAGGATCTTTCGTTTTTCCAATATATTTTATTCACGGATGAGGCGTCATCCCATAACAACGGATCTGTCAATAGGTACAATTTTCACTATTATTTAACTGATAATCCGCATGTTATGAGACAAGTTGATCATCAGCATTGAATGTCTGGGGCGGAATTTTTGGAAACCATGTTGTAGGTCAACATTTCTTCGAGGGCCATCTCAGTAGGTCTATGTATTTGTACTTCTTGCAAATTGAATTACCCGGAACGTTAGCTAATGTACCCTAACTAACAAGAAACAGGGTATGGTTTTAACAAGACGGAGCACCTGTCCAATTTTCACAAGACGTGAGGGCATTTCATTTTTCCCAACCAATGGATTGGTAGGAATGGACCCACCAAATGATCTGCTAGATCTAAGGATCTAACAAAACCTGAAATTGTTTATAAGGAATCACCAATAGCACTGAATATCATATGCTTGATATCGATTTTTCTTCAGAATGCTTTGTACTGACCTCTCGCTTATGCCAGTTCCTTCACCAATGTCTTTTTGGTTCCTCGTTGATGATAGGCTTTCTTCTTTTGTTTTTTCTAATTCACACCTCCCATTTACATGTCAAACTATTTGTTTAATTGACAGATGCATTTTTTTCAGTCATGGCTATCTATTCAAAAACAAATTCGCATTCAAGGACCGTTTGAAATATAAATTCTTTTATATCTTGAAAATTATCACTTTTAGGTATAGGGTATGCTTAACATTTTTTGTAGAAAATTAGATGTAGAATAATATAAAATTTAAAAAAATATATGATTCCATTTAAAAAAAAAGAGTTACGACAATTTGAAATTTTAGAAAATGGCGTGTCTGATACAAAGGCAGGGTTCCTCAAAAGTGAAAATTTTTAACACTGGTACATAAACATTACTTATGACCAACCATAGGAAAAAGAAAATTTCTTAAATTTTAAATACAACATCAGAATAATTTTTTTTGTGAACCTCCGCTTTTTACATTTTTTTCCAGAAAAACGTCAATAACTCGGAAATGCCATATCTAAATTAAAAACCAAAAAAAGGTTTAAGTTATAAAATACTATCCAAATTATAAAATGAAAAAATATACAGGGTGTTCCATTTAAAAAAATGTTTGCTTTTGTTTTAACGCAAAATTGGGACACCCTGTATATTTTAAAATAATTTTACGGCATAGAGATTTTTAATTCAATAAATTTTTATATGAAACATTTTTTTCTATCTCTTACGAGAAAGGCGCTAGGAAAGCTTGACGCACTGTTGCAGGACCCTGTATGCCCCATCACGGCGTTGTAAAAGAAGCTAGCTTATCAACAAAACTTAGAGTTGTTTTTGATGCATCCGCTAAAACCAATAGCGGTGTATCACTTAATGATATATTACTAAAGGGGGCAGTAATTCAGCAGGATTTGTTTTCCATCCTAATTCGGTTTAGATCATATTCATATGTCATTTCCGCGGATATAATTAAAATGTACCGTCAAGTGCTCGTTGACTCAGATTTTTGTAAATATCAAAAAGTATTATGGCGTTCTGAGCCAAGTCAATCTCTACAAGAATTTGAGTTACAAACCGTCACTTACGGTACCACAACGGCATCCCTTTTGGCAACTCGTTGTCTAAATCAATTAGCAAGTGATGAGGAAATTAATTATCCCTACGAATGTCAGGTGATTGAAAATGTCTTCTGCGTTGACGACTTGTTAACTGGCTCTGATAATATACATGATCTCGCACATATAAGAGACAGAATAATTGAAATATTGAAAAATGGCGGATTTCAACTCAACAAATGGAACTCAAATAATAAAATGTTGCTAAATAATATACCGCACGATGTCAATAATTCAATTATTTTGCTCGACAAAGAGGAAAACGCGAAAATATTAGGGTTGCAGTGGGACTCGAATACCGACATGTTTTCGTTTAATGTAGCTAAATCCACCAATGCGCGCATAACAAAACGTACAATCTTATCAGAAATTGCTCAACTATTCGACCCTCTTGGACTAATTAATCCAACAATTATGACGGCCAAATTAATTATGCAGGATTTGTGGAAGTCAAAGATAAGTTGGGATGAGAGTATCCCGGTAAATATTTATAGTAGATGGAAATTATTCCATAGTAACTTACCGGAATTAAATAAATTAAAAATCTATAGGCATTTCGATTGCACTTCCAGCTGGGAGATGCACGGTTTTTGTGACGCGAGCGAACGTGCGTACGGTGCGTGCGTTTATGCTCGTTTTAAGGTAAATGGGGCATGGCAAGTAGAATTAATCGCGGCCAAATCTCGGGTAGCTCCGCTGAAAACTCAATCTCTTCCGCGACTCGAGTTATGTGGGGCCCTATTATTGTCACAACTACAAAAATCTATAAAGGAATCATTGTCTGTTAGAAAGATTAATTACGAGCAAAGGTATTGGTGCGATTCTAACATCGTTATTTCATGGATTCGTGCTGAAAATTCGCACTTTAAAACGTTTGTCGCGAATCGAGTTTGTGAAATACGAGATTTAACGGCTCCCGACAAATAGTCACATATCTCAACCACTGAGAACCCCGCCGATTTATTAACGCGCGGTATGATGCCTCATGAATTGGTAAATTCAAGCCTTTGGTGGAGTGGTCCACCATGGCTAAGTAAACCTAATGACGAGTGGCCACAAAATCAATTTACTTCAATAGCAGATTTGCCTGAAATTCGAAATGTTCTTACTATTTCTTTTAATCGCCCGAACACAAACAGGTACGGGTTAATGTTCAATAAGTATACTAGCCTTTCAAAATTGACACGCGTCGTGGCGTATATGTTGAGGTTTACAGCGCTTTGCAAAACGACTATCGAACACAATAATGGCCCAATCACTGGCACGGAATATAATAAGGCAACGCCAGTGTTAATCAAATTGGTACAACAAGATTCATTCCCAGACGAGTACTGCGAACTTAAAACAGGGCGGGAAATTAAGCGCACTAGTAAGCTTAAAGAATTAGCGCCATTTTTTGACCACGACGATGAAGTAATCAGGGTAGGGGGTCGCTTGAGAAACGCGAATATAAATTACTTACAAAAGTTTCCCATAATTTTGCCCGGGTCACATTCGTTCACTAGGTTAGTAATCAATAATGAACACATTAAAAACTTGCATTCAGGTATTAACGCGACAATAGCTGCAGTTCGTACAAGATTTTGGCCGATTTGCGCAAAAAATACAGTTAAAGCTGTAATAAAAAAATGTGTTGTATGTTTTAAGGCGAATCCGGTATTTATCAACCCCTACACGGGGGACCTACCGGCAGCACGTGTAAATATTAATAAACCGTTTCATACCACTGGCATAGATCTATGTGGACCATTTTTAATTAAAGAGGGCAGTAGAAATTCAAAACCGCGAAAAGCTTATGCAGCTTTGTTTATCTGTTTCGTGACGAGAGCAGTTCATCTCGAATTAATTAGTAACGCTTCAACTGAAGCATTTATTGCTGCTCTTCGTCGCTTTGTTGCCCGTCGAGGAAAGGTGGCTCACATATATTCGGATAACGGGACAAATTTTGTCGGATCGAACAATGAATTAAAAAATCTTAATAATATTGTAAATAATGAAACCCAGCAGCACAAATTAATTGAAACATTTGCCGTAGATGGCATAACCTGGCACTTTATTCCCCCTCGTTCTCCACATTTTGGCGGATACTGGGAGGCGGGAATAAAAAACGTCAAACATCATTTGCGTAGAGTAATGGGGGATTGTAAATTGACTTTTGAAGAACTAACTACACTTCTTTATCAAATAGAAGCAATTCTTAATTCGCGCCCACTAACACCCATGTCCGAAGACCCTAACGACCCCTCCTTTTTGACTCCCGGTCACTTCCTCGTCGGAGACTCTTTGACATCTGTTGCAGACCCGAATTTATCCAGGGTACAAGTAAATAGAATGTCCCGATGGCAGCATATACAATTCATCCGGCAGCAGTTCTGGAGGCGTTGGATAAAGGAGTATCTCCCGAGCAGACAACATCGGAGTAAGTGGACGTCTAAGGAAAAACTGCCCGAGATAGGTGACCTGGTGCTGATAAAGGAAGACAACCTCCCTCCTATGCAATGGATGGTAGGACGAGTCGTACAACTCCACCCTGGAACCGATCTCGTGCCTCGAGTGGCTACTATTAAGACATCCTCAGGGGAGTACAAGAGGGCGGTAACACGAATAGCGGTGCTGCCCATCAAGTAAGCAAGTAAGCAAGTTGGCTGCAGTTCTTCAGGGGGCGGCGGCATGTTCGGTTTAGGCAAGTAATTATTCCAGAATTACTGCCTGTAAGCCGAATGGAATTTTTATGACCTGACATCGCTGTACCCCAATAAAGTGGACAAATAATCGCCACCCTCGTCCACTCCAGGGGGTCCATCTGGATGCCCCAATTTGTGTCCTTCCTGGAAGAAGCCGTTGCCGCTGGACCACAGGCGGATTTCCACCAGCTGGTTAGCAGCCCTTCGTCCGAAATTGATGAAGAAAGAAGAGCCAATCACGCACGACCTCACCCCCCCATGAAATTTCTTATATTTGTACATTTGTAAATATTATTCATTACCGATTTAGACTTTGTATAGTACAGTTTAATATAGCAAGCATTTTATAAACCACCTACATTTTTTCTTCGAGTTGTCACAACTTCGTGCCCTTACACCGCACATTTTGCTTTCGAGACATTCGGAAATCAAAATTATTACAACTATAGTGACGCATTCGGGCACTAAGAAATTCGTAACTTCAGTTCTAGGAATTACGGCTTCACCGTTTTCAATATTTAAAACTTCTACTTCTATTACCTGTTGACTCTGAGCGGGCACTAATATTCGCTTAGTGACAGGCGGAGCAACAGGAATACTATAATTATTAACATTAAGACTATTATTACTAATTCTAATACTATTATTTTTATCATTATTTTCATTGGATATGCCTTGGTCATTCCGAAATTTAAATGGTATTTCTACGTTAGTGGTTACTACTGATTTCCTTTTAAAATCTAAGCAAACGTTAATTTTTGTCATGTTATCTACGCCTAACAGGATATCAAAGGAAGAATGAAAATCGAATATATAGCATTGTACTTTTGCAGCAAAGTTACTTTTAAATAATTTTTGTAGGTTAATAATAACGCTGTGTGTTCCGCGGGACTGCCATGAGCACTTGTTACTTCGAAAGGATCATCCTTAAATAAATTTTTGTTTAATTTTTTTGCTAGGCGATAACTAATGAATGATCGCGTACTACCGGAATCTAATAAAACTTTTAATTTTGTTTCGGGGTCTAAAATGAAAGGTAAATTACTAAAATTATTATTGATGCTTAAGAATTCAATAGGCGGTTTGCCAAGGCGACTTATACTAAAAAATTATTTTCATTTTTCCCGTTCTGGTCAATGACGCTGTTACTTCGTGTACTAACATTTGTAGAGCCCGTTGGCTCATCTAAATTACGCAATTCTTGTTTATTTGTGTAAATCGTCGAGGTTGACATGGGTATAGGATTTGGTAAACGCGGGGGAATCTGTCCAGGCGGCTGATTATAGTTTGCATGAAATGGATTAAAATTCCGATTAAAATTTTGACTGTAATTATTATAATTTTGTGGTCTGTTAAAATTGTGATTTGGTGGGTTTTGAGGTCTCCCAAACACTTGACTATTAGTAAGGAACCGTGGTTGTTGTTGCTTAAATTGAGAACTACTAGGCCGGTTCATAAAGTTATTTTGCGGTCTAGGGTACTGATTGAAACGATTATTATTATTATTAAAATTATTGTTGCCAAAATTTAAATTACGCGGTCTAGTTTGATTATTAAATTTATTATAAGTTGGGTTGTTAAATTTATTATTATTTTGATTAAAATTTGATACATTCGGCGTATCGAGCGTACTCTGAAAATTATTTTCCTCTATAAGATAGTTCATTGCCTGCTCTAGTGTGTCAGGGTCACGTAACCTGATAATACTTTGTACCATATGTTGCCGCGAATTCCGCGTAAGAACGTCTTTAATGCTAACTCATCATAGCTACGTTGATGAATGCGCTTTGTCGCGTCCGGCATTTCCACTGCCGATAAGGAGTTAATTTTAGCGGATAGTCTACTTCGCAAAATTTGTATACGTTCCCCGAAATCTAAATATTTTTCATTCTTATAAGGTCTCAAATTAATTAAGTCCTGAACCAAACAATCGTAATTTCGCAGATCACCAAACCTTTGCCTTAAATGGTTTCTAATTTCAGGCCATGTGTTTAACTCTATGCGCGAACCTATAGCGACCAATGCTTTGTCTTTAAGTTTACTTATTATCGCGTTTATTAGATATGTATTGACCAACTCGTTATTTAAAGGTCTAAATTGATCTAGTACGGCATCGCATCTTGAAATAAATATTTCTGTGAGTTCGTTACTCCCGTCGAAATAAGGAATCGTTTCGACATTTAATTTTAACAATTGATAATTAATATTTTCCATTTTTAAATTTTCGGTAATTACTAAATTATCTAATTTATTGATTAGGTCGTCGAGTACAAAATTTACTGGAGAATGGACGCGGTTTGGGGAATTGAGAATTTGTGGTGAAATTGGGTCCGAAGATGTATCACTTGCGTACATAAAATTTTACACGCGAACAAAAATATGGAAAAAAACCTCTAAAAAACAATGCTTACCACTCAATTACGAAGATCACGCTGTCCATGCCCTGATATGCCCTCAGTAGTCCTGGATCTGGTGATGGGGTGTTCCTCGTTCTGCTGCCCTCGGGGTGTTTGTATGAGTTTCTCATACAAACAGATATCTAAATGCCGCCTCTCACCATCATCCTGCCCAACTCCGTTCAGTGGCAAAAACTCTCCTAACTCGCTCTCTCCGACTAACAGACAAGTCCAATCTAAACAATGAACTAGCCACCCTCGAGACAGCTCTTGTCCAAAACGGTTTCTCCCCAGGTACTGTAACTCTCTTACTAAAACAAAAACCGAGCCCCAAAGACACCGACGAGTCCAAAGAATCACAAAATATAACATTTCTTCCGTACATACGAGGTACGACAGACAAAATCTCCAAAATACTAAAAAGACATAATATCAAAACAATTTTTACCACTTCGCGTAAAATTGGACAATTCCTAAATTCCCCAAAAGACATCATTCCCCTTGAAAATCAAGGAGTATACAAAATTCCCTGTGCCGATTGTAATAAAGTTTATATCGGACAAACCAACAGACGTATGAATGTACGGCGAGACGAACATATCAGAGCCGTTGAAAAAGATCTACCATCCTCATCTCTAGCCGAACATTCCAAATCCACCGGACACAAGATAAATTTCGACCACACGACCTCCATCGCAGCATTAGACCATTTCACGAAGAGGATTATCCGCGAGGCAATTGAAATAGAAAAACACACCGATAATCTCAATAAACGCGACGACGCCCAACGACTACCCCCAACTTGGAAATCCATTTTATGCAAAATGCATATCTCTTCACCCGCTCCACAGATCTCAATCCCCACAGGTACCACCAACGTAATCCCGGTTAATCCGACCGGCCCTATTACAAGAAGCCGCACACGCGCCGCCAAACGTCAACCGCCAACACCGCAGGTATAAATAGCGCAGTTCCACTTAGCACGATCGCAGTTCCCCATCGAACACCGCCTGAAGAAGACCAATGCGACTTGGTCGAAACGTTGCAAATCGGTTCTTTTTAGAACCATCAAAACTTGCAAATTCGAAGATTAAAGCCGAACATTGACAATGTACATATATATATATATATACTAATATATACTAATTAACATTTGATAAAGGATTGCCTCTTGAGCCGCGGTTGTAGTTACCCCTACCCCCATAGATTAAACCCACTCTGGATGGAGAATTATCCGTATAGGCCACGATCTTATGTTACCTCCATTAATTGCTGTTAAGTACAATTAATTAATTAATATGGATTTTAATAAATATTTAACATTCGACATAATCTTCAAGATTATTTTTTATTGCAAATTCATTGTAAATTAAAAAAAAACATTTTTACGGGCAAAGAGTTTATTTTGTGTAAAAATTTTGTGTAGTACTTGCACCCGTTCACGAAAATTTAGTTAATTTCGTTTTATAATGGTTTCAAATTAACTAAATGTACAATAATCATAATCTTCATAGTCTTCGAATCGCTGAGAAAGTTGGACCTTATTTAGGGCCGCGAATTTATTTCAAACCAACTTTAATGAAAACAATAGGCGCTGATGTTCCCTTGAAAATTCTACCGAAAACGCTAAATTTTTTAAGTTGGTTTTAGCGTTTTTAAAAAGCTACACTTGTATTATTTTAAATATAAATATTATGAAATGATTGTTATATTTAAATTGAAAAATATTACAGAAGCTTTTTATAATAATTTTATCTACCATCGTACAGAAAGTAGACGCTTTTTGCATCATTTTTCATTGTAAAAGTGGCTTTTTAAAGCACTAGTGCTTTTTTACGTTTTTATTGCACGGTAATGTCAAACTGTTTTTATTGCACAGAAATGTCAAATTTGACAGATATTATAGCACAAATTTTCGACGAAAAACTTAATTTTTTAGTAATTGATACAAATAACTAATAAACTATAAATAAAATATATAATACAAACCAAATGGCATATTTAAGAACTCTGAATATTTCATTTAATGCAAGTCGAAGCGATTACAATAAAGCGAACATTTTTTCCATAAATAATAATGGCGGCCGACATTTATGCAACTTGTTTACTGGTTGCTAAGTAACGCTTTCATTAGTGCATTGCGGGTAAAATATGTTTTCATTAATTGAATTATTGAAATGACATTAAAATATTACTCATAAGAATATATTCTTTGAAATCCTTTACGATCGAAGATAAAATTTTGTAAGGCATTCCTGGCCAGTTCGTGCAATAAAACATCACGTTTTACACTTGTACCTTAAATAACTATAAGTTGATACCTAAGCAAAATGACATGTAGTTTATTACACATTAAATACAACGTAAGAGAAATATTAAAGCAATAATATTAATACACATTTCTTTTTAATTAAACTAACTCATAATTAAGAAAAAATGGTATGTATTGTAGCTGCTAGATTCCATAAATAATTTAAGTGGCCTTTATCAAAAACTAATTATATAAAGTTACATAAATTACAGATAGAACTTCAACAGCTCATGTAATTTCGATGACCCGTTTCCAAAATATTTGTTTTACAAAAAGCCTTATTTTCTGGCTGCATTAGTAAATAGTTTTAATTTAAATATATAATACAATTTTTAATGTAAATATATTCTAATTTAAACCATTTACGCCCATTGACCTAATTTGCCTTGTTTGGTGCATCAATGCGCTTGCTTCCATTATAAAATCGTTATAAATTAAAACCGCATTATTTATACAACACAGCTTCATTCCGGTGGGATATTAAGTTCAATATTAACCTGAAAGCATATTTATTTGCCTTACTTAAACATCTCACGATTTATTTAACCATCAGATTCCCCACATTCTATAAAATTTATAATGCAATATAAAAATACTTACATTTAAATAATATGACGTGAACACATAACGAAATAAGGTAGATTTAATTTAGCAAATTGAGTATTTAGCAAATTGAGTCTAATTTTAGCGATATTAATACCACTAATAATTGCAGTATAAAGAAATTCATTAATTTATTTAAATAGTCTTTAGTATTCATATTAGTATACATATAATAATAATGTATACAGAACATTATCTACTATTTAATCAATTTGTTACAAAATAAATATTAATTATTATACTAACAATCAAACTGATTTAGTACGCAACGTGAGATACTTGATGGGATTATCACAATTAGGCTTGGATGAAATATTTCAAAACGCGTGCTACACAATTAGCAACACCAGACAGGCGTATGAATACTGCAAAGTTCCAGCTTTGGTATATGTTAGTATGCTCATTTAATATGCACGATGTTTATATTGGATTATAAAGTTAGGTTAGATTTTCTCCGTACTGCGTTGGTTTGTTGAGCCTCGTAATATTTCACTAAATTTACGCCAGACAGGTTATATTTTTCATTATGGTGCTTTTCCCTAAATAAATCTTTCTATATAAGTTATTACACTTACTAAATGATATATACATTAAAATTTAGTATTATGTTCCTTTGTGTATTCTGAAGATTGATAATGAATTGTTTTATTCTGATAATAATTTCAATTTTATACTTCCTAAATATATTATTTAATAATTAATAATTTATTCAAATTAAGAAGACATATTTAAAATAAAATGAATTAATATTAAAATATATGTCATATATTTCTCAATCAGATTTACATATTTGGTTTACTAAAAATATATCTTAAGTTTTATACTCTTGTATTAAAGTCATTGAATTATATTACTAATAGCTGGCGTAGTATGACTGAAATCACATTGAGAACAATGTAACGGTTATGTTACCGTTATCACTTTTTAAATGCATCATCAAATATGTTACTTCTGTAGACACGTAATTTACTATATCACAGCTTCTCAGCGTGGATTTAACAGATATTACGTAGTTTTTTTTTCTGGTGAAAGAATAACGAGATTTAATCTATTTTAATAATACCTCTAATTCCATAACAACAAATTTGTACCAATAAAATTATTATATTTGTGTAGTCAAAAGTACCATTTAAATCAATATTTTTAAGAAACTTGTATTACGATCATGCTAAAATATTAAATTTATAAAAATATAATGCAAAATTCGAATAATTTGACAAATACATGATAGTACTGTAAGTCTGATATTTTTCATTTTGTTTTATATTTGAGGATGTTTGTTAGTTTTTCAGAAAAGTTCTCGTTAGCTCTGACAGATTCCAGTCCGTCTATGATTTTTTTTAGGTTGACGTCCTGAAGTTGGGTGACACGGATGTCTACCTTTGAGTTGCTAGGTCCACGATGACTGTGTAGACTTTCGATGGGAACTGGTGGTCGTCTTTGAGGACTGGCCTAGATAGAGTGTCTTCTACATTGTTTGAACGGCCGGGCAAGTATTCGATATTCAAGTTGTACGTTTGGATTTGCAGAGCCCATCGAGCCAGTCGTTCTTTGGGTGTGGTGTTAGAGGAAACTTACTGTCTTGCAGAAGAACAAAATTTTCTGTTAATTCGAAGATTGATCACTCCTAGTTCTTCCATTACTTTGGTGGGGTCTTCTAAGTGGTCTTCAAAAGTCTCGGACAAGACTACCAAGTCATCCAGGTATACAAACAGTTTCACGTCCTTCAGGAGTCTTACAAACCAGTCCACTAGTCATGGAAATGTCGATGATCTATTGTCTAGAAGCTAGTGAATCTCCTAATGGCATATAGCAGACCGGGAACCGTTACAGCATTGAGTTTTAGAAAGTCCACACAGAGTCGAGTCTTCATCCTTCTTGGGGACCATATCTACGGCGGCGGCCCAAGGGGATTGACTTTCCCCTATAAAGTCCTGTCTTAATAACTCTCGTACCTTTTTAGTTCCTCTTGTTGGACTGGTGACGTCCGATAGGGGTGTACTGCTATTGCGGTGTTGGCTGTAACTTTGTTGGTGTGCTCCATCTCCATGGTGGGTGAAACCCATACATTAAAGGTGCTATGGTTTGCTTGGAGTACTGCATTAACGGCATTTCGTTCTGCTGAAGTCAACTCGATTGCTTCGTCTATCCTTAACCATACGTCCACGGAGATCAGCGAGATCGGCTTGGCGCGCCTGGCTTCTTTTGGGAATGTCTTCCGCGAGTGTTTTGGGCTCACTGGAGTTGTCTGGGCGGCATAGTCGACTAACATCTATCTGTTCCTCTGACGGATGTTAATCAAAATACCTACGTTTTCCATGTCAAGTCAATCCCTAACAGTGTGGCGTCCTCTGTGCTTTCTGGTAAGACAGTGAATGTTGTCCTGATCACTGGCCCTTGGATTTTTATCATTATTTCTGTGTTTAGCAAGGATTTCTCTTGTGAGTTGTCATCAGCCAAGGTGATTTGTCCAATAATGCTGCTGAACCTCACATCCTGCTGTGTAATGTAATTGTATAATGATGCTGAGGCAATTGATCAGAGCAGGAATCTAGGTAGGCACTTCCTGGTGTTCCATTGAACGATTGGGTTGCATCTCCCGTACGCGAAAGCAAGTCTGTTGTGAATTTTTGTGCAGGCGTCTTGTCTTCCGCAATCCTTGTTTGATTTTCCAGAGCGTTTCACACATGTCTGGGTGCTCTTTCTTCTGATGTCGGTCATGGTTTCTGTCGGTGCGTCCCTCTGTTCTTGCCACGAGCGTTAGGTTTCTAGAGCCTTGGCAATTAAATTTTGAAAGGTTGTCATTCCTTCTCTTGGAATCCTTTCCAGGATGTAGGAACTTAGAAGTCCAAAGACGATAAAAAAAAAAAAAAAAATAATAATAATAATAATAATAATAATAAATTTAAAATAAAATAAAACGAATAACTTTGTTTTTATCACTTTTTATCACTTGATAAAAACAAAGTTATTCGTTTTATTTTATTTTGAATCATAAAATGTATCACGAAGTAAAAGCCTCTACAATTACTTATATAATAAATTTATTCATGTTATAACTAAGGTTTTACACTCGTCAGGAACATGATACATAAAGTGCTTAAATAAATAAATTTACTGGATAAGTAATTAAAAATATAATAATACAAATTATCTATTAGAATAAATCAGGCATTCTACAACTATTCGCGTTAATTTACGTGTGTATACTAATGTATAATAATATAAAACAGAAATAGAGATTCCCACAAATGTATTTAAATTGATTCACCGTTTAAAAGTTCATCGATATTATAAAAGGCTTGCCGTAGTAAAAAATTTTTAACAACAGATCTAAAGCGCTCCGGTGGCAATTCTCTTGTTTGTAGAGATATTTTATTAAATAAATGTATTCCAAAATAATTGGTCCCAATGTGTGATCTGGTAAGCCTAAGGCTTTCTCGGTTTAAATCATTTTTGTAGCGAGTAGCATAGTTCTGATGATTGTGTAGTGGATAGTCATTTTGATATTTTTTAATGTGACAAAGACACTCCAGGATATATACACACGGAAACGTCAGTATGTTTAATGTAGTAAACCAAAATTTGCAATCACTCCGATATCCAATACCTGCAATTATTCGCAAAGCACGTCTTTGCAAGGCAAAAATTCTGTGGCGACAGGTGGAATGCCCCCAAACTAGAATTCCATAACGAATATGTGTTTCTATGAGCCCAAAATATGCAGTACGGTGCACAGCGCACGAGGCCTTCCTTGCTAGGTTTCTTAAACAAAAAATATTTTTGGACAAGATTTTGGCTACTTCGTCCCCGTGATTAATCCAAGTAAGAGACGAATCCATGCCACCATTGTGCTGTATCATCCGTTAATAATAAAGGCAAAGCTTGAATTGCGTCTTCTTTGTTAATCCTTTCTATCTTCTTATATACTTCGATCGTGTTTAAGAATCCTTGTATGTCTACTGTATTGTTGCTTTCTCCTGCGTATCGTGCAGTGCACGTCTTTCTTAATAATTGCTGGTTGGGTGTCGAATCTATTGATGTATCGGGCCCCACGTTGGGAATCCAATTTCTTCAATAATATACACAATTAATGATAATATGTATTACAGCAACGGTTTACACTTTTAAATAATGAATATCGCTATAACTAACTATTGAACGTTACCAAGATCGTAATCAGTTTAGGGTGGTTAAGTCCAGTAGAGCGAGCGTTTTTGAGCGCGAGCTTCGACGCTTCGGAGTTGGTCCACTTCTAGGGGTGGGGGTTGAGCTCGAGGGTAACTATGTTAGAAAGACAACTGCGACTGGAGAGCGTCTTGGATGGATGTCATTACATTTGAAGGGTCTGGCTTTAAAGATTATAAATATTGTACTTGCTTCTATAAATTAGTATACAAAACTTTCTATTTGCGCGACAGAAATTTGACCTTTCGCCAGTTTTTAGTTATTACTTACGATGCAATGCGTAAAACGTTTTTCAAAAATAGTAATATATATTTATAAAGTAACAGTTAGTTATCGTTTATAAAAAGTATTATAAATTAGAAAAAATACAGTTTACTATTAAAATTACATTTTGGTAAATCCACAAACAAACTTGTGTTTTAGTGTAAAAAATGTAACCATATTAACTATCTAAAAAATATGCATTTTAATACATAAACCACACCCATGCACAAAAAAAGTATTTAAAATAATTACAATTTATTATGCATAATAAAATAATCATATACTATTATTTTATTTGTATTATTTATTGTTAATAAATGCATTGGATGTAAATATGTTAAATATGTCACATCTATTATTCTAATTGACAAATCCTAATTTATGTCATTTTGTAGGATTAGCAGGTCAAACTCCATATTTGCATATTATATTAATTATTCAGTAAAATTGTAATATTGGTATATTCACAAACATTCTATAATTATATAATATATTATCAACTTTTAGTTTAGGATAATTATAGTCAATTTATAATATTTAAAATTATAAAATACATCATTTAGATTACAATAATTTATTTCACTTATTAAGTATAATTCGTCCTAATATTGTATACATTTTATTAATTTATAGTACTTTCAATAACTACATTATAACATTTGGTAATTTAAAATAATATTGCTAACAATCTATATACTATATTTAATTTCTTTTATACCAAATCACAATATCGACACAATTAGTAGTATTAATTTTCTGAAGAAGAGAACACTTGATTTATTTCATATTATTGTTTTTAAATGTTTCGATAAGTGAAGACCATTTTAAAAGTATAAATTAAATTTTAAATATGATTTTATAATTTATACACAAAAATTTAATAAATTAATATAAGAAGTTCCACAGTTATGATACTGCTAACGTTCCCTAATTTCTAGTATATGTAAACCATCCAGGCCTTTTATGTAATGTGTATGGATAAGAACCATCCAGCAGATTCAGATTCTGCATTTTCCTTAGTTATTTACAAAATACAGTTTTTAAATTGTGCTAAGGAGAAATTTTGAAATACGATAAAGGAGAAACCAAAAATCGGTTGTAAATGGATGAACAATATCAAGATAAGGGATAAGTGGAATACTATCAATACAGGATACCATATGGGAGATATATTCCCAATCCAGATTTGCTGAAAGAGAAATTTAAAAGATTGGATAACATGCTATTGGACTGATTTTTATCAGACACAATAGAGTTCGCCAATGTCGTTCGGTTTTGTTACACAGATCTTACTCTTGAGATATCCCCACAAAAAAAATCAAGGGAACTAAGATCCGGAGATCTCGCCGGCCATTCAATGTGACCTCTTCTTCCCATCCATCTGTTGGGAGAAACTTCGTCTAATTATCTACAAATGATCACAGCCTAATGGAGTGGAGTTTCATCCTGTTGATACCATATTGGTTCATCAGGTAAATCCGGATCTAACGGATTTGGAAAATAAAGTGTATAACGCAGGCATGAGGTCGTCTTAAAGAAACGTAAGATATGTTGTTCCATCAAAATTACCATAGAAGAATACTGGTCCTATAATCTGATCACCAATTATTCCAGCCCATATATTGACTTTTTGCGGGAACTGAGTATGAATTTCTCTCATCCAATAAGGGTTACGGTCAGCCCAATAACGACAATTTTGACGATTATCGTCACCATGTAGGGTAAAAGTACTATCGTCGGAAAAATGAATTTATGTTAATGAAATCTGGGTATTGTCGATCAGGTTCACAATTTACTCGCAAAATTAGATTTGGCAGTCCTGGACATCCTCCGTTAATTCTTGGAGTGCCGGTATCTTGTAAGGATGCAGCTTGGCTGATCTAAGCATTTTCAGGACAGTAGTATGACTAATCTCATCTCAGTTATTTGGCTGGAGTAACCGGATTTTCATGAAAAGTTAATAATACGTTGAGTCTGGTATCTGCTTCATCAGTGGGATTTCGCTATCAGGGCACAACCCTGCTATGATCCAAATTGTATTGTTTCTCAATTTTTCTTGTAATACCTTGGTTAATGGGTAGTATATAAGGATGGTGTTCTCGAAATAACTGTGCCAGCTCAAGCTGACTTCGTCTTCTCTTAGCACAACCGATCATCATCAGAATCTCGATACGGAGATTTTCGGTTAAATACAGCATTACTACTTTGACAAGTTGACGAGCGTATATGACTGCTTTGGTGACTATTACTACCACTAGTAACTAAGCAACGTGGTTCCAAAGCATCAAAAACAAATATCAAAACCATACAACTTACCCCGAAACGTGTGCAACTTAAAATGGTTTTCTTTTTTTATCACGTGGGCTTTGAAAGTATTCAAGAAATAAATATTGTGTTGTATTCCTTGCAAAGAGATCATTCAAATGAGGTGTCACTTTCCATACCTTTCCATTTGAAAAAAAGGTCGGAGTTGGCTGGGAACAGATTAACAAATAGTATATACATAGAAATAAGGGCAAGAAAAAACAATAGGTTACGTGTTTTGGGATTTTTTGCAAAAATCGCCTATATCGACCTTATGAATTTTATTTCAGTTAAAGTTTCCACAATTTAAAAACTAGAACAACTAAAAATAAAACTTTATTACATAATTCCTATCCACAAATTATTAATAGATTGAATAAATTGAAAGATGAAATGCATCTACAGATATGTGTATGGATAAGAACTATCTAGACTAGACAGACTAGAAATGTATATCTGACATATAAAAATTAAAGTGATCGAAGGAAATAACATAGTGTTTTAATTCAACAAAAAGATAATGCTAATTTACTTTGATAAAAAAAGGTTTATCCACATTGATACGTGTACTAGAATTGAATAATGTACAAGAAAGATATTTTTGTGGAAAAATATTTATTATTTCAGATAAAAATTTAATTAAAATAGATTTTTTTTTATTTAGTTACTATCTACAAAAGAATGTTTAAATAATAAATTTAAAAATACGAAAACATTTCATGAATGTTTAAATGTTAAATTAAATTTTCGAACTTCAATCACATTACTTTTTGCAAAGAAATAATGAAATGTTGTATCTAGTTTTCTTAAATGACAGCTACTTCAACGCAATACAAGCAGTATGTGTAGCTTATTAACATACACATTATGTCCTATAAGTAAATCCAGAAGTTTCATTTCTGGGGATCTATTCGGTTATCCAATTGCCCATCTTCTATCGACCCAAAGTCACGGAAAAGTTTTTGTTCAAGTGGTTGAGAACCAGAAGTTTAAAGTCTTAACCCATATATTTTCATTGATAAGGTTTTCATCATTTATAAATGGTAAGAATTTGCCGCATTTGTGGTTTTTCTTTGTATGAAAAATGGACCTATGATATATTTCCATCTTATCAACGAAAGTTACCAGCCTGTTTTTATCCCGAGGCAGTTATATCTAAGCCCTTTTAGGCTGTTAAGATAATGTTCTTCATTTATAACATTTCCTGCGATTTTTAACTGATTCAGTTTCAGTCTTTGATACTTTAGAGTGGCAAATAAGATTACGATTTAGATGTGCATCGTTTATGTACTTTTCCTATTGCCATATCCAATTATCATTATTACAAAGCAATAAATACACACGTACAAGAAATAAAATTATCTTATAATTAAAAGTATAATAGAAATAGTAAGTTTCAACTAAAAATTACTTTTTGTGTTTTATTTTAGATAATAAATATTTTGTACAAATATTTGTTTTTGAGCTGTTTGGAAAGGAGTGCATATTTTTCATATATTAAAAAGACCCTGTATAAAACACTTATAAGATCCTAATATTCAAATATAATTATTTTAAGGAGCTTAATATAAATTGTGATATTGCCGTCGAGAACGTTTATAATAGACAACTTTTGAACAAATTAGCTAAAGAAAAGGAGAGAAAATTATAAAGCCGTCTACTATTCAGAGACTCTGACTTTTCTTGTATCAATACAGACATAGTTGCTGCAGTTTTTGGTGGGGCCATTTTTAAAACCATATAATTGACATTTATGATCTGAGCCTTCAATTTAGATGCGTGAGTTATAAAAAAACTGCAACATACAACAGTAAGCATAAATACTGTAGAATAAATATGTTTTTATGAAACATAGTAGTAGTAGTGTTAGGCTATCGACCACGTGGTCCTTCCGCCATGTGTTATTTGTGTATATGTGTGTGTAAATAAGCTTGTTACTTTAAATGATCGCTCCCGTCACTCTAAAGCACCATTAATTGTATCCCAATGGTGAATGGTGCCGGTCACCCATCCAACTGCTGACCCAAACTAACTTGCTGCACTTTCGCTAACGCTAGTTCGGTCGCAACCGAATGCGCCACCACCGGCGTGTTATGAAACATATTTATCAGGAACTGAAATTAGATGAAAATTATAAAAAAATCATCTGTGATAGTCGTCACAACTCTCCTTAATCTAATAACTTTTTGTTTAACGAATACGCTTTTTATTCTTGTCTACATTCACCTGAAGGTTAAAATAAATATCATTTAACACAGAACAAAAAGCCAAAGGAAGTGCAAGAAAAATATTATAAAAATATAAATAATAATAAATTTAAAACTTTAGGAGACAGTCGCTAAACTGATTCCAATAATATATATTCTATTTATAATAGTGTAATGAATGCTTAGTGCAGTCTGTATTCACATTAAAAATTGTGGATGTAAATATTTATATTAAAACAGTTATATCCAATATACTCAATTGTACGAAATGAGAGACTATAAATAATTATTATAAGTTGCACAAATGAAGAAATATTTAAATTTGTATGTTGTAGTACCTTTTTATACTTAAAACATTCAATTGATATAAAAAAAAATATTGATATTTTTGGAAATCTGAAGACTTATTCCAGCTTAACCGTAAACCTTTAGACATAGATAAGTTGTGTTAAATTGTAATATTTTAATTTTAGGAATCTATGGGTTAGCACGTTTTTTTATATAATTTGGATACCCTATATATAAATTTTAACTTTACAAAACACATTACCCATTACTTAGTTAAATTCGTTAAAATGCTATGGGATATATCGTATCGTAAAGAATGTATAAAAGAGAAAATACATAATGCAAAGAACAATCCATTTCGAGAAGATTTAAAACCAAGGTTTAGTAATAAGAAATGGCAAGCATCATTTTGTCAGAGTATACGAAATAAATTCCCGCTAGAATAAAACCGGCGGATTCTTACTGAGCAGTAAGTTTGTATCTGTCATTCTCAAGTCTATCTGCAGTAAACATTTACAGGGCACCAAATCACGAGTTTGGGCCGGTTTAAAACCTTCCCCGGAAAGGCTTCAGAAATAATTTCGCGCGTCTACAAATTGAATCAAGTTTTTCCACCTTCAAATATTCAAGATTATGATAACGAGAGTGTCGTTAAGGGGGGTGGTATTTTTAAGATTTGATGACTTCTAATCCGTTTTAAAGTAGTGTTACTGGGGATTTAATATTTGCGACATCTGGGAAACCGCAGCAGCACAGTTTTCATCGTCATTAACGGAGAATTGGAGCGGGAAAGGGACGTTCCCCCGTCCGGAATATATCTCCTGTTTACTCTTATTTTTAGCTTGTTAACTGGAAGCCTAATTAAAATGCAAACAAGTGACATCTCAGAAGGTTGAATTTACTTGAGGATTAAGTTCTTTATTATATTAATTGTTCTTGTAGTTAAATTAAATGAGTACATAAATTTGCTGCCAAGCTTTAAGGTAATTTTATTTGAAATATTATACAATATGTTGCTTCTAATGTAAATTGTGATTATAAAATTAGTTGACTAGTGTTTACATTCATAATATAATGCAATAAAAGCGAATCAAAGTTTTTACGCTAATTAACTTATTCATTCCATTGCTTTATATAAGTTGACGATATTTCTCTAAACTGTTTTAATTAGTTTTTTTTATTTATGTTAAAAGATTATTTATTATACAGTACATTAGTGTTTTCTTTGATCTTTTTAGTAATAATTTTATTATCGGAATACTTCATCTTTTGTTTTGTTAATTATATTTCATTTGTGCTTTCTATATTATCAACAATTATTCTTATGCATTTGACTATATATAATTTTAAAAATTTAAATACTAATAGCTTTGTAATCAATCATTATCGTGATAGAATACTTTATGTATTTATGATATATATTTTCTGGTCGTTCAAGTGAATATATAACATCAAACGAAACAATTCCTTTGTCATACTAACAACCTGATAAAATACATTTTTATGAAATATATATTTCAATTCTTTTGTTCATTTGCTCGGACATACCGTTGCTATAAAAAGTACAATTCCTATCAATTATAGCAAACATTGAGTATTTTTCTTCTCAAATAAATCATCATAAATAATTCACTTTATATTTACGTATTCTTAATAGTCATTTTTTGTATGTATGTGCGTTGGTTGGGATAGTTTCGCGTAGATTATTTTTGTTCATTGTAAGTTCGGCACAAATCTTCAAATTTGCATTTAATGGTTTAATGGTTCTGAAGAGGACCGACCTGCAACGTTTCAAAAAAGTCGCATTGGTCTTCTTCAGTCAAGAAATGGCACTTGGTTATTCTATTATATTTCTATGTAAATTTAATTTTAGTATGGACATTGCATTATTGCTCATATAAATTATTAAACTTGTCTTTACTATGAGGCCAAATGACAAAGATGCTATTAACACAACGTAGCCATAGAGACGGAAGGCTGATTTGGTGATCTTTCAATTTGTTTATATCGGTTTCTATTGAACATAAAGTAGGTGTTTGTCAAGTAGTATTTAATAAGTTAGTCTTAGATAATTTTAGCGGTCTAATGAGGCCCATGAAGTATAAAGCAATACTCATCTGGTAGAAGTTAAGTTTACTATTTAATAAATAGATTAACCTCTATTATGTTAACAATTCTTAATTCAAATTATTTGGAATAATGTAATGACAAACCATTATTAGTTTAGAACCTTTCATTATTATCTAACAACTAACTACGATCAATAAAGAAAATCACAAATGTGAAATAATCTACTTCACAAATTATGATGAATAAATAAATTACAATTGTAAGATGAAATGCCACATAGTAACGGTCACCACCATCCTGTTTCTTAAATAAATTACAATTAAAGCAATTAATTATTTATCCCCATTGTTCTACTAGTATATAAGCTTTTACCTGTAATTTGTTAAACTAGTATTTATCTGCCTGATGAAGCCACTGTGTGGTGAAACATGAAACATGTTGCAGTGTTCAACAATAAAACAACACAGTTGGGGGGGGGGGATGTTGTTTTATTTAAAAAAAATAATAATAATAATAACATAATATATAAAGTAACTGTTTCTGTAAGGGCTCTGTAAGTATTTCTATATAAAATAAATAAAATAAATAGACAAGAGCATAAATACTTATTTAAAATTTTATAAATTCAGTTTAAACGTATGGACACAATTCTTATAAAAATAAATTAAATCTTAAATATAATGAGTAATTAAAAAATACAAAATTAGAACTCGTACACATTAAACAGTTACCTAGCAATTAAGGCACTAAAAAATTCAAAATATAAAAAATAGGATACAATTACATAGAACTCCTACAAACAGTTTAAAAGTTTAGAAGTTTTATGAGGTATAAACTGAAGACGTTATGTAGCCATGCATGTTTAAAAATTACTAAAATTTTAAGATAAGCTTAATGTAAGTGTGTAAATATTCTCTGAATGAATAAACAACGCTTTCTGTTAGAAAAGACTTACACCAAACTTTAAATTGGCTAACAGATAAATTCTTGACATGTTGTTGAATGTAATATATGTTATTTTAGATATAAAGAAGACATATTTCATACTGTATGTATTTGGTGCTGTCATATCTTTAAGGTTTTTAAAGTATTGACGGCAATCATCTCTATAACCAATTTGAGTTACAACCCGAAGAGCTCGCCTTTGTACTCTAAATATATCAGACATTTTTGCAGAGATACCTCATAAGATGATACCGTATAATATGTGTGAATGAATATAAGCATAAAATACATTTATTAGCATATATGTTGTCACTGGTCTAGTAAATAAGTTATGTATTTTCCATATCATTTGTGTATCAATATACATTCCTAGAAACTTGGTTCAAATGTTTACAGCAATCTGACTTTTTAAGTGAGAAACGCATTTGAGCATTTAAAATGTTTTTCCGGCATTTAATTTAAGTCGATTACTTTCAAACCAGCAGTTAGCTATATTCATATGACATTGTAGCTAAGCTCTTACTTCTCCAATATTATTACCTTTGCACGAGATAGTGGTATCGTTCGCATAAAGTATAGTAGTATAGTATTTTACTCATGAATGAGAAAATTGCATTGGGAGATCATTTTTGTAGATTAAGAACATTAACGGTCCAATTATTGAACTCTGAGTTACACCATATACTCTCTCCTGTTCTGAAAGAATATTATTCAAAAATACCTTCTGTTTTCTATTATTTAGGTAAGACATTATCAGATTACTAGTTAATTGACTATAAGTTATATAAATATAGTTTTCTGAGAAGGAGAGAATTAGTAATACAATCAAAAGCTTTGCTTAGGTGGAGTAAGCTACTGCCAACTATTTTTTTCATTTTCAATATCATCAATTGTAAAATTAATAAAAACGACAATTGCCATTTTTGTTAACATACATCGTCTGAAACCAAATTGAGATTTAGCTGATAAATGGTTGGACTCTAAGTATTTAATATTTGTTCACAGAAGATAGATTCTAATATTTTTCAATTGTAGAATGTATAGTCTTATCTTATGTAACCGGTAGCATGAAACGTTACATAGTTGAATAGCTTTGCTTTCCGTCTCATTGAAATGGACATTAAAATAAATTTATGATTCGTGTAAAACTTATTTCAAGCTACATTAATAAATTCTAACATTTTTTCGATAATTTCAAAAAACTTTGAGTAAATGCAATTAAGTAATCTAGTCCTCTAAAAGGATATAATTATAACCGGTTTAATGCTATCCCCAATAAGATAATTTAAAGCGGTATACTCGAGACTTTCTTTTACTATTACCAAAGAACCACCATGTTTTGAAAACTGTCTGCTACAACATACTACCACTTGAAAATTATTAATTGTATAATTCATTTGAGCCAATGTTCACTTAATGCTAAATATCCCTACTAATAACATATACTTCAATTGATTGAGGTTGTTGAGGCACTTAGATGTTGAAAATCCAGATTCAATATTAAGATAACGAGACTCTTACATTTTCAAATTTGGTTTATTTTAAACACTACATATGCTTAAAATATACCAAATTTGAAAATCTAACAGTTTTGTTATCTTAATATTACATATGCTTTAAGTTCTTCAAGTTTATTTCTCAGATATGTAATTTTAATATAGAATAACCATTTCTTCTATTTATTTACTTGCTCGTTATGTTCTCTAGGAGGTTCTCCTTTGTTGTGAGAGGGGTTCGCTTGAATTAAAAACATCTTACTGCTACTTCTTTCGGTCCATAACAGGAGCTTCCGTTAACTGAAGATTTTCAAATAGAATAGTAATCTTGAGCGACGAATATTCCTCTGGGCGTTTGGAATTGAGTTTTTGGCAGTGGAAGTACTATCTTCGGTCTTTGTAATAGGACATATGAGGTATATATGTAAATAGGCTCGTTTTTGTACACCCTCAAATTTGAAAAGAGAATCATATATTATAATCTCCTTCCCGGGCTGCCTTGTTCTATAATTAACGGTTTCTCATTGATTGATTTATTTATTTATTTATCTTTGGCCTTTTATCTTAAATAATACACATAAAAATAAATTATTTAAAAAGCATACATAAAATTTTCTCCAACAGAAGTACGGGAGGAGTTCACAACTCAATATGTTCTTCCACTCAAACCCAATTATTAACCATGATGTAAAGGCAGCAAGGGTCCTCCTCGACAACTGGAATCTTTGATTTATATTTAGTTTTTAATTCTTTCATCACCTTTTACGAAGAGAATATTTTGGCTGTTAACTATCTAATAAACCCAAAATCCAAAATAAAGAAAAACAAAAGATAACACTAATAAACTGGAAACAAATGCGAATCGGGAGTTTCTGTTGACACCAAAAACTTTGTCTTAAAAAAGTGTCTCAATAATGTGAAGGTTTAATAGCGGCCACGTTAGGCATTATCGAGTTATTGAGGAAAATAAAAATTGGCAAATTTTGTTTTTTTCAAAATATCTTAAAATTGAAAAAAGTTAAGGTAAATTTGAAATAGGATTTGTTATGGGCACTGTTTTCTGCAAAACATTCCCCATTTTTGCAATATTATGGATGTAGTGATAGTTAGATCGAGTTAACCCCTCCCGAAATAGTTGATGCTGCGAAAGCTACCCATTATGATATTATCCCTGTGACTTCCAAGAAAAAGTACGAAATTGCATATAATTTATATTTATCTTGGCGCAAGGAAAACTAGTTCTCATTCAGAAAATGTTATCTTAGCGTTTTGGAGAGCTGGCGAAGAAATTGAAGCTATCAACTTTATAGCCAACATATTCTATGTTAAGAACAATAATCAATATAAATAATAATGTGGATATCTCCAAATACTCAAAATTGCGGGCATTTCTAAAAAGAGGCTATTCTGGTTATCGTCCAAAAAAATCTAAAGTTTTTTCTTCAGAAGAAATTCATAAATGTATTTATGAAGCTTCGGATGATGTACACATGTTTACAAAAGTAAGTTAAATATTTTGAACATATGTCTAGACTAGTATATGAATATTTTTATAGGTTGCATTAATTATGGGTGCTTGCCGTAGGGATGAACTTTATAGAACGGAAATATATGATTTTGAAGATCTTGGCTCAGGTGTTTTAGTTCATATTCCTAATACTAAAACAAAAATTTTGAGAAAATTTACGATAACTGGACACCTGTATACGATTTATAAAAAATATGCAAATCTTCGCCCTCAAAACATTCCACAAAATTATTTCTTCTTGAACTACCAAAAAGACAAATGCACTGTCCAAAGAGTCGGAATAAATAAACTTGGAACTTTAGGAAAACAAATTTCGGTTTATTTAAAACTACCTAATTCCGAATTATATACTGGACATTGCTTCCGTAGATCTTCGACGACGATTCTTGTGGACGAAGATATGACATCTTTAAAACGACACGGGGGCTGGAAATCCACTTTAATTGCAGAAACTTATATAGAGGAATCAATGACACATAAGCAACATGTATCTAAAAAAAAATATGAATTATATTGAATCTAACGAGCCATCTTCTTCAAACATGAAGTTTGTTCAAAAATCAAACACTACGGTAGATGTCCCATATACATCATCTCCTAAAATAACATTAAATAACTGTAGTAATATTACGTTTAATTTTAATAAATAAAAATGTTTATTTGTTTTTTTTAATTCATATGTATGGTCGTAGAAAAAGTATAGTGTACAATTCGCATACAATGACCATTGCAATGAGTATCATTGTATGCTCATTATACAGTATACTATTATCAAATCATGCTTGAAGTATATTAAAATTCACAATGATACCGTATTTCATATCGCTTACCTTCAAGGCAGAAGACCGCTACACTGACATATACCTCGATATAAGCGGTCAATTGCCAATTTGCAATAACTACAGATACTACCTGGTTTGCACGTTGTCCAGAAGCCTAATTACTCCTATAAATTACTGATTGAGGCAGGTAGTTCCTGTCCAATATTTGGAAAAAGTTCTGGAATATTTTCGGCATAATTCACAAATGAACAAACTTATATCGTCCGCAATGTAACGATTTGGCAGAACGCTTAAATCGACAAAATTATAGACTCAGTCGGAATAAAACGAACGAAAGATCATCTTGTTCAAGTTTCAAGCTTCTCATGGAAACACTTCTTTTCTCTAAACGTTGATCTTTAAATAATTTATATACTATTTTCAGATCGATATAAAATTGTTTAATATATTTCTATTGTTTCAGGTAAAATAAATTTCGATTCTAGCGGACTAGAAAATTTTCCTTTAAAGTTAAGCAATTTGACCTTCTTTACAGGTAAGTTAAAAACTTTTTAATTTATTTCTAATGCTTAATCCCAAAATATTGACTGTGGTATTTCTATTACAATATTTTCTGGAATATTTCCAAATACACAAACCGCCATAAAGTAAACCTACACATATCGCGTTTTTCAAATATGTATATGTAAAAGAACCTTAATATTATCATTTAGGCTTGTCGGAGTAGCCATTTTATATATTCCATATGTTTAATATATCATTCATAATATTGTAATTGTACTAATTTCATCTCTGTAAAATATGTACTTTCAAGGTTTCAACATTTTACATTAAAATTAAAATCAATTTAAATTAGTTTGGTTCTTACAAATAATTCGAAACAATTTACACATGATGTACACTTTTAAATAGATTTAATATGGTACTATTTATATTGTACAAAATTAGAACATATAGCCGAGATCATATAATGTACTAATATAACATGTGTTGCAATATCATTAAATAATGGAACGATTATATTTAGTATTATATATGAATTTGGTAAAATTTATTTATTTAAATGCTAGAAGCGGAATTTTTGTATATTTTAGTATTAATAAGACAAATAGACACAAAAAATTATTTGTTAAATCTATAATATGGCGAAAAATATATAAAACGCATTTACAATATATGCAAGGAAATATATTTGAATAAATCAATGCTAGGGGAAAATGATACAATGAAAATGTACAAAATGCATAGGTAATATAAGCTGTATATCTTATAGCCCTTAGTAATCATTCTACCTTCTCATTATCCTAAGTATTTAGGTGGTAAATGTGGTATTAATTATGACAATATTGTTTTTATAAATTCTTCTTCAAAAATATCACAAAAGCGAAAATTGCATGAATATTATCTTACATAAAAAATTCTTATTATCAGCAATAAATATATTAAGCATATCCTGCATTAGGCCTACATGTGTCCTTGATCCAATTTCGGATTCCAACTTGTAGAGTTATATCTGCGGAATTACTTCTCATCTGGGTTCTTAGCCTTACAAAAACAGTTTTCTAATGACCGACGCCTGAAGAAGACGTTGCAAAACTTACAAATCCGAAAATATAAGCCGAACTATAACCATGACAAAAATAATGTTTGCAAAACTAGCCTTACCAATCTACGACCTATGTTTTTAAAGTAAATACCGTGCAAAATTTTTAAAAACTTTTTATAACAAGTTAACTTTTACATGAAAACATTTTTTCACATAATTTCCGCCTTTATTTTAGTATTTATAAAATTTAACAACAAGCGTTTGTATCCTGTTGTCAAAAACGTTTGCAGCCTAATTTAATTTCAAGGTCATTGTAAGGCTATCGCTGCTATCATGGCGTTAACCTTAGTTAGTGTGCATTATCGAGGAGCAAAAGGATTTCTCTACTCAGCACGCCGCGCCTTTTGTTTTGGATTGGTTAATTCAGTTTTCTTAAAGCCCACAGTAGTTTTCAGAATGTATTCTTTCACTACGAGGCAAAAATTCAATAGAAAATACGCTATATTTTACAGTTTTTCTACACGGCTGAAAATGTGAATAGTCTTTATAGTCTTGGTACTGTAACAACCAATCACGCGCAATTTTTGTTAGGCCGGTAATATCTGTGTCAAAGATATGTCAAGCTAATTGTCGAAAATATCGATAAAAACATGGACATTGTCGGTCCGACCGTCATATAAGCACTGCTTCGATTGCGCATATGCTAAAGATTATACAAAAAAAAAATGAGACCATTTGAATAAGGCTGGATATAAAAAGAAGCTTGATGTGTGGGTGCCACAAGAGTTAAGAGAGGAATTGTGTGGCAACGACAGGCCATACACACATCGATAGTGACTTGCCAGAAGCTCCAGCAGCTTCGTTGGGAGGTTCTTGTGCATTCACCTTATAGTCCGAACCTTTGGTACCAAGTGATTACCATATACTCCTGTCCATGGCAAACAATTTTGATGATGAAAAATTCGCTTCAAAAGAGGCTTATGAAAGTCAACTGTCTCACTTTACTGCACCTTATATATAATGGCAATTTAAATTTGTCTTAAGAATATTGTCAACAAAATATATATATATTCAATCATAATAAATACAAATACCACAGCTCTTATATAGCGTTGGATTGGATGAAGTTATTTTTCAACTATAATGCATTCACCAAATAAAGCAAACATCTTAATTCTCAAATCAGTATTACTCTAATTTAATAAATAATTATATTTCTAATTTCACTATGTGTAAATTAAATAAATATACACTTTGTATTCTTTTATCATAGTTATTTCTGCTTAGCTTCAAATAATAAACCAAGTACACATTTTTATTTAATACAACTATGATATGATATATTTTCGTTCTTTATGTTCTATTATTTATTAATAGCCATTCCACCTGTTTCGCTTCACTAGTATATCTATATAATTTTAAATTAAAATATAGTATCGACAATATCATTTAACTTTATATTAATTGAGGTATCTATATGATGAAACTCCACAATTCATTGCAATTAATTTTGTGGAAGTCAGAATGTCATTTTTATATAAATATAAATATGTCATTTTACATACACTTTATGACAGTAAATTTAAGTTTGTGGCAATTTAAATGGCATACCCATTTTTTGTTATTTCTTCGTTATGTAAAAAAGTGGAAAAGTGATATTTAGAAACGAACAAATTTCAAAAATTAAACTTCACGTAACAAATAATTTTAGAAAAATGCCAATGGTCAAACGATAACCAATCAACAAGACAGGCGTGCACCTTTTTACTTTCCCTTTACCTATAGGGGAAATATTGTTTTCGTGAAAATTTTTTGAAATGTCCGTTTTAAGGTTCAATGAGTCCATTCCACTGATTTCTAGAAAAGAAATTGTGTCTATGTGTGTATGTTGAGATGAAACCTTTAAACTTAAGATTTTGATTTTGTTGAGGTTTTTTTTTCTGCACAAAACAGCACAAGTATGTTTTTCATAAAATTCTTAACCTGCCAGAAAATAATTAAAAACTGAAAATGTTGATATTTTTTGCCTATTGATAATAAACTGTGGGAGTTACATAAATTTCTTGTAACTCCCACAGTTTAAATAATAATTGTAGAGAACTTAATTGTGAACAAATTATTAAGAAAAATCTTTTTGAGTAAACCACATAGTTTTCGAGAAAAATATAGGGAAAGTATATATGATGGCTACATCTCCATTTTAGGTACATAGTTTTATCGTCTGTGATCAAATATTTTGCATTTTTCATAAGTTTTCAGGATAACGAAGTCTTTAAGCTTATTTGTCTATAATTGGTATTTCATTGCATAACGTTTCGCAAAAAAGTAAGTGATAAAATATTTCAAGAAAAATTACTTCTTTGTATCATAGAATCATCATGACCCCATAAAATATGTGATTAAATACTCTTGCTTAATACTGTAGTTACATTATACATAATTCATTAATAAAATTACTGGAAATATATGAACAAAATAATACAGTATTCAAAGATAATTTTTTGCAGACGTTAACGCTTTTTCGATTTGACTCTTAAAATAGATCACTGATTTTATCTAACAAATAAATAGCTTAGTTGCTATTTTAAGTACCAATTTCACAATTTATTAAAAGTGGTCGTTATAGTCGTCTAAAAATTAAGGGACAAATAAATAGTTATTTGAGGTACAAGTGTAAAAAGTGATGCTTTATTGCACGAACTGGCGTTTAAAAACACGAGCGAGGAACGAGCGAGTTTTTTTAAAGCCAGGAGTGCAATAAAGAAACTTTTTACACGTGTGCCTTACAAAATTTTATCTTCGATCGTAAAGGATTTCAAAGAATATATTCTTATGAGTAATATTTTAATGTAATTTCAATAATTCAATTAATGAAAATATATTTTACCCGCAGTGCACGAATGAAAGCGTTACTTAGCAACCAGTAAACAAGTTGCACAAATGTCGGCCGCCATTATTATTTATGGAAAAAATGTTCGCTTTATTGTAATCGCTTCGACTTGCATTAAATGAAATCTTCAGAGTTCTTAAATCTGCCATTTGGTTTGTATTATATATTTTATTTATAGTTTATTAGTTATTTGTATCAATTTATAAAAAATTAAGTTTTTCGTCGAAAATTTGTGCTATAATATATTCATCTGTCAAATTTGACATTTCTGTGCAATAAAAACAGTTTGACATTACCTTGCAATAAAAACGTAAAAAAGCACTAGTGCTTTAAAAAGCCACTTTTACAATGAAAAATGATGCAAAAAGCGTCTACTTTCTGTACGATCGTAGATAAAATATGTTTAGATATTTTACTAGGAACAGTGTCAAGGTTTCCATAGTTTCAAAATTACATAACAATAGAAATAAGTAAACACTATTCATTTTGTTTTTGCATAATGGGAGGCCATGTAAATTTAGCATTTATGTTGGCACTAAATGTAGCTGCTGAATTAGGTTATATTTTTCTATAAGTTTGAGGTTGAGTAGTGTAAACGTTTTGTGCGTTGTTGTCAGTTTTACTAGGTTGCAGCAGAAGAATACTCACAATTGAACACAAGACATGCTATTTTCATAATCATTATATTAATAATTAATTCATTATTAAAATTATTTTTCGAATTTCAGTATGTAAAGAAAAAAAAATAGTGAGAAGTGTACTTTTAAAAAGCGCAATTTTATAATTTTCTTGATTAAAAGGACTTAATCGTAATGGTGACTGCTGATAGTTTGTGTACGGCCAGGCCAGATCAACAAATTCTCAGTAGATTTCTGATTTTAACCAAAATATTCCTAAAACAAAATTTTATAAAAAATCTTGTACCTAGGTACATATTTTATTAAGTTTACCTTACTTTTTCGAATTTTTAATCCAAATTTTTACACACCTATCATAATAATAATAATAATAATAATGATAAACAAATTTATTTATTACACATGATATAATTGACAAAAATGAACAAAACTATTTAAATTTCATAAAAAGATCATCTAACGTAAAACATTAATTTTTTTAGTTATATTGCCAAATAAGTTGTTGCAGGTCTTTCCTAATCGCGTAATTGGTAAAAATGTGGGTTTTGACTCTTTTGCTAGAGGATGTGTTGCTTACATTTTCGATTTTTTCCAGCACCATCTTTGCTATTGTTCTTGTACTCACCTAGGTTTCAATTTATGGGAGAAATGTTTTAACTTCGTTTTTAGGTTAGAGATATATTTGTTTTTGTGCCAATTATTTTTATTTATTCATGTATGTGTTCAATTATTTTAAAATGTATTAATTAGTTAAGTTATTACAATTATTAAATAGCTTTTATTAATGTTTTAAATATTTTACCACTTGACGTACTATTTATTATCGATTTTTAACTTATTTTACCTATTTGAGCTGATGTATTTTATCTTATATATACAGTATTCTTTATTTGGACAAAATAAATATACATAATAACAGTAACATACATATAAATAAATGGTGTTAGTCCGTCTGGGCTATAGACCTGCGGTCTTTCTGCCCTGTCTTGAATTTAATGATGTAAGAAAAAAGTATCTTTGCTAGCAGCTAGCTAACTGTCCTGGTGATTCGCACAAATGATTTGATAAATTGTGAGGGGAGATTTTATCTTATTTTTTTGATATTTATCTTTTTGTGAATATTTTATCTTTCTATTTTATAGTTACCTTGTAGATTTAAATTACTATATTAAGCACTATTAGTGATTCTAGTACTTGGCCGCTCTATTGCCAACAGTCTCATATACTCCAAAGTATAATTATTCAGTTATTTATTGATTTGTAATATGCTTGACTTGTGTAAAACATTATATGTTATTTCACCAATAAAATATTTATTATTATCTATTATTATTATCAATAATAATAATAAAAAGAACTTAACTTAATTATAACTTACGGAAAATATGTTCTGCACTCTAATACAAATACCATCACGGCTGAAATTTGACAGATCTTTTCTGTATTGAACATAACACTTTTGTTACTATTTTAATTTTAGCGCTAATAATTCTTATCATTTTAAAGAAATTTAACAGTAATTTTTTGACAAATAACGGACTTTATCAAACAATGCGATCTCGTTTTAAATGAATGTATGACGGTCGCGGGAAATTTAGCAACACGTTATGCATTTTTACAGGTTCATATGCTAGGCGCTTATGCAACATAGCCACCCAATATGAAAAACAACGTAAATACTGTTTAGATCTAAAGGTCATATAATAAAGAAAACAAGAAAGCAATATAAATGTAACTAATAATATAAAAATAATATGTGACAATTGTTTATTTTTCCTAATTAACGTCTAACGACCCGCGGTATTTCAGCCTGGATTTATCTGTCGTACAAAAGTCATGATTGGTAATGTCTAACGAAATTAATTGTTGGTTGTTCTTCAAACGTCATGATCGCTAATGCCATTGTGAAATGATGAAATGAACTGATGAATGGTAAATTTTAGGTATTTGTATCAAGGTATTATTAGAGTAACAGTATGAGTCGATTTTTGCTGCGAGGATTGTAAGGCGTTTTTCAATTGGGAGATAGGTTGGTTAATTGTATGGGATTAAGGGGTTGTCTAATTTTTTTAAGCATGCGAAAGCCTGACCGTTCAGATACTTATATATTTTTAAAAACGTAATGATTTGGTTTATACAAGAGAATAGCGGCTTAGTTAAAAATAGTCGGCAGAACATTTTGTAAATATGTACCGCTGTTTTGGTTGATATGCCTTGGTTTTTATAGGTGAGGCTTCTAAAATGTCGAGCTCTCTTCTTAACACTCGCTTTGAAGTTTTGGGTGTGTGTGTTTAAAAGTTAATTTGAAGTCAAATATTACTTCAAGGCATTTGCAATAGGAAAATGGTGAAATGGAATGGTTATTAATAATTATATGGAATGGTAAATTCTATGGCCGATGAAAGGGAATTAGGAATTTGGATTTATTAGGGTTAATGGTTTTACTCCATTTTTCCAAACCATAAATATATGGCATCGATCAGCCCTTGTAAAGCGGTAAGTGCTTCTTCTAAGAGTACAGGAGCGGGTAGGATGAAGGATTGATATACTGTTGGCTATAACATTAGGGTTATAAATATCATATACATAAATGTTGTAATGGATTGGTAATAGAGGGTATATGTATTTAGTTCAATATGTTAAATCCTGTAAAAAATAATGTATAAGTAGCAACATTTGGAAATCGTATTTTGATATCCTTTTCTCTGGAGGGAAGTTTAACTAATATTTATTTAATATCGTACTATAGCCTATTATATGGTTCCAGTAGAGTAATTAGACAGTGATGTTAATAATGGAGACGATCTTAACACGTCGATTTCTAGTAGAGACTATAATCGAAATTAATTCGGAGTTAAATGTGAAATGCTAAAAGATTTGTTCAAATGTGCATATACAAGACCTTAGAAATAACGTAACTTTTCTTTAAAAAATCCCTAAATCAACTGTTGATTATGCAGAGTACAACTATACATTCAGCAATTGATATGCGAGAGGACATCACTGTCGCATTGCTTATACCACAAATTTGATATCTGCTGTAAAGCTAACTAGGCAGATGATATCCTGGCAGATAGAATCACAAAAAGTCCACTTCCAAACATCTCCGAAAATGACATAAAATTTCCCAATCTAAACTTCTCTGTGGAAACACGCTAGTACGAGGATCAAAGTTCATCCGAAAAATATAGGTACTTTAAGATGCGGGTCTCTGAAGAATCTGCTGATGTACTGGTAAACCCAAACATAAAAGGCATCAAAGTAAGTGAATTTAATTTTTTCTTAGAAAAAAAAACAACCGAACAAACCAAACACAATATAAGAAGCGTTTGTAATAAATCGGAAGAATTTGAAGTCGCACTAATTAATTACAAACTCAACATTATATATCTGGCAGATTTCGTCCACCTAACTGGATTCTGTAAAATTGCAGATTAAAACCGAAAATGGCGAATATATGATTTTAGTCGATGGAAAATATAAATAGGGTCGAATACACATTGTAGAAACTAGAAACTGAGTTAATGTGTAGCATATTTCCTGAAAGCATTCAACTCAAACATTGCTATTATATGCATTTACCGTCCATCCACAGGTAATATAAATGTATTTTTAAATAATTTAATTAATTTGATATTGCATATAAATAACACACAATCGTATGTAATTCTCTGTGGTGACTTAAATTTTTTCACATCCTTAAACCTAATAAACAAATTAGATCAACAAACAAGAATGCACATAACAGAAATTGGATATTCAACCTTGCAGATTGATTGCATTATAACAAGTATTCCTAGAGATACTTAGTATAACTTATGTTAGTAAATTTTAAAGTAAAAGATACATCTAATATACCAGAAATAAAATATGTGAGATTAACACAGAATAATAAAATTAAAGAACTAAAATTTCATATGCACAGAAATGATTGGAAGTCAATCAAAGCCGAAGACATTACAAGTTTCAACTTATTCGTGGATACATTTTTATACAAATATAATTTATCTCTCAAACAAAATAAAAAAATCAAAATGTTTAGTAGAAAATTAAAAAATGGCGTATCGAGAGTAAACCAATCTGATTAAAGTATCAAAACGATAAAGAATTACATAAGAAGCTTATCGAAGACACCAAACAAAATTACAACAGCCAAGTAATAAGTAAGGCTCAAAATAAACAGCGCTAAGTGTAGAATATAATACGTGAAGGACTAAACGGGGATAAAAATGAATCGTACGCCAGTAAAAACCAATTAACGTACCGCCGAAATTACAAATATTCTAGTATAGTATTTTCTTCGTCTACTTCTCCACCATTAGTGATGTGAAAATAAATAATCATTTTAGTAACAACTTATCAGATAATTGTACCACATCAGAAAATGTAAGACAACCCATGTACTTGCAGTCTATTTCTCACGCAGAAATATGTAAAACAATTAAATTAATTCCGGCGAAGATGAAATACCTGTTAGAGTAATTAAAGGAGTTGCCGATGATATATTCGAACGTTTGCATTAAATAATTAATTTAATTAAAAACAAGGGTTTCCCCTGAAAAATTGAAAACAGTGAAAATCATCCCTATTCATAAAGGTGCAACAAAAAAATCAGTCAATAATTATAGGACAATTTACATACTCGATATATTCTCAAAAATAACGTTCAAGAGAAATAGCGCATGTCATTGATGAGGTGTCAAAAAATTTAGATGTGGGAAAATGTGGCAGGGTTGTTTTATGACTTTCAATCGCATTCGATACGATAAGTGCAAAGTTCGAGTGTAAAAAGATAAATGCGTTAGGTATACGCGGCAATGCATCGGACTTTATTGAGTCGTTCCTAAAATCTTGGACTCGTTTGTGCAAATCGGTGGTGCTATATTTACTATTTGTGACATCACTAAAGGGGTTTTACAGGGATGAACCCTGGACTTACAACTTTTCCTTTTATTAACTTTGCAGATAATAAAGCAATTATAATAACTGAAAATAGCCAAGAAAAACTTGACTAAAACACTAACACTTTCTTAATAATTAATGTTTAGTTTGCTAGATGAACATTTCGGGTACCATGCACCCATTATCAATAGCTTATAACTAACTATAGCTACATATCAGTATTAGTTTATATGTTATACCACGGCACTCTCACATATAACATATAATATATTAAGTAGGAACATACTTTTTAGCAATTACATACTAACTATACCAACTATTTAAATTTGAAATCTTAGTTTCTTTTCCAAAGAACGCCGCTTGAAGAAGACCAATGCGACTTGGTAGAAACCTTGCAAATCGGTTCTTTTCAGAAGCATCAAAATTTGCAAATTCGAAGAATTAAGCCAAACTCTTACAATTTTAATGTAAATTAATTGAATCAAAATATAATTCTTGGTTTAGAAGAGTGATAGTTGTAAATATTTTTGCTCGGCATGTAAATAATTTTTACAGTTAGAGCTGCTTTAGTTTATATGTAAATATGTATATTCAATTTTAAAATACTCTCAGACTGAATACTCATTCGATACGAGGTAATTTTTAATAGCATATGTCAATGACCAGTTAAGCCAATTGAGCCAATGAATGGCCAGATCTTTAACGTTATTATCTTTAAAAATTTTGAAGGTTTTATAAAGAAGTGAAAGTCAGAAAGTATTTACGTGTAAATTAAATATTGATTTACAGGTGCAACATTTAAATAAAAGTAATAATTACAATTAATTATTTTTAGCGTTTCTGCACCGTAGTTTTACATTATTATGATGTAAAAACTACAAATACTACTACAATTTTTGTGTTATAACCCATTCCCAACTATGTCAAGGAATTGTTATAACTATCCGCAGAAAAGTGTTTCGCTGTATCACAGCTTATCAGTGCAGCTATGTTATTAATTTGATGTTTGATTTTCAAGGCGTGTTCAAAGTATTTAGTTGGAAATGTAAGGTGAGAGGTTGCGACATTCCCATTTCACCTTCTCCAGCAACGTTTACCTTATAACAATAAACGGGCACGAAGTGAAAATAATCTACTAGTAAATATATTAGTTTTGTCAATTATTCTATATTATTGTAGTAGTAGTAGTGGCTATCGACCACCTTGGGTGGCCGTGTGATTTGTGTATTTGTGTGTGTGTGTAAATGAGCTTGTTACTTCAAAGGATCGCCCTCATCACTCTAAAGCACCATTAAATGTATACCAATGGTGAATAGTACCGGTCACCTATCCAACTGCTGACCCGAACAAACGTTGCTTTCCGTTAGTTCGGACAAAAACTCTATGAGCAATACAAGTTCATCACTTTTAGTATGTAAGAAGTTGATATCACTTAAAAACAATCCGGTTCATAAATGCCTCCCCTATCTTACTGTAATGTTCTGTTCCAAAAGGACAAGTAAGGAAAAGAGCGTTTTGTGTTTTTGCGTCAGCATTCTCAGATCCTATTTATAACAAAATCTTTGCATACTTCGAAGAGATACTGAGAATGTTAATAGTTTGGAAAATATTATGCAAATTGTTTTAAAGATCACCCATTGTGAATCGGCCATTCCGTCGAATATGCGCCTCAATGTCCGCTTTTAGTTCGTTCGTGATTATGATTGGGCGGATTGAAAGTTCCTCATCACGAATGTTTGTTCTTTTAGCGTGAAATAAACGGCACCGGTTTCCCATATATCCTTTTAAATTTATACAAGTCAGTAGGACAAATGTTGTTTTTTGTTGCATTTAATAATTGACTTACGTCAAGTTTCGAATCAGTAGGATCATGAATGGACATTCTATTCGGCATGCTTTGTAAATACATTTTCCTATATTTATTTTTCTGTATATAACATATTGTAAAGTTTAGTAAACTAGAAATAAGGTTATATATAAAAATATTTATGAGACTAAACTCCAAATTGATATTCATAATATTTTAGTAATAACTTACTAGTTTCATATTTACAGTTTAGGAATTATTTATTGTTTGTAATTACCAGCATTTCTAAAAATTAAACAACAATATTCGATCGACATTTTAATTATCATTTAATGTATCATTTTCAAAAAAAGAATTTATAATTTTGTATAACATTGAGAACTGTTTTACATAGAAAATTTTTGTGTAAATAGATTTTTAAGAAATAAGAGTATTTAATTGTAAAACTATCCAATGAATTGAAAACAAATTAGAATACTAGAACCTCGAATTAATTCACAAATATTTGTATGAGTTGCAGATATGCATTTTTATATATCCTAATAAAATCTATTAACTAATGTAGTTCAACATAATAATATTATAACAGACTTAGATAAAGTTACCTTTTTTAAATAAATTTAAGTTTACATAAGATGGAAAAATCGGCTTCGAAATACCGACACAGTATTTATATGCCATCCGTTAAAAATATTTATGTAATTAGTGTTTGAAAACAACAAACTAACGATTACTTTATTATAACTTATAGAGAACATTTGTTTCAAAAATTAATATATTTCAATAATCTTATAATGAAACGCAGTATAAATCAGTGTTTTTACGATAAATATTCCCATTAAATGATCAGTTATTAGAAGTATAACACTCCAATATATTTAATATGTCGATTTTTCAACCCTATTTATATATTTACCCAAAATCTAATATTTTTTTAACAAATTTTACCTTACTCATTTAATAAGTATTAAATTAAAATTCAAAAGAATTATCAAATATCTAGAGGTACAACTTTTAAATACAGTATGTTAGAATATTGTAGAAATGTGTTCATATAACTTAAAAACATGAGGATTTGATTGACAACCTTGTAATAAAACACTAACACAAGTCATTTTTATTTACTATACTACTCGAAATGTACATCTAGCTTAAATAAAAATTATTTGTGAGGAAAGTGTTTAATCTAAAGTTTACAAATCTACATTTTTCATTTTACAGAATTTAAATTTATATCAGTGAAATTTTTTATTGCAGAAATTACTAAAGCAAACGAAATCGCATGAAAGTAAACAATTGTGTGGACATGATTAATATTACAGGATTATTTAATTTTCTCCGATTAAGTACAAAAGAATTTGCGAAGAAAGCGAAATTAAAACAAACACAACGGTTAAATTAAAATCCCGAAAATCTCTATTGAATAAGTAACTGCGTATTTGCTCTCCTTCGAGGATCCCTCCATCCGTTCCTCGCAAGAGAAAGATCTGAATCATGAATGATGTTGATTCGAACTTTAATCGCGGAGTGTAAGTGCCTCTGGAGGCTTTCCCTTTCAAAATTAGTAATATATCACGGATGGTTTCTATATTGCCTGATAGATTAGCTAAGCTCTATATTTTATTTACGTAGACTTTTAGAATAAATATTATTTATGAAAATAATAATAATAAATAATTATTTTATTCAATTTATTAATTGGCAAAATCTATTTAAATTTATTTATGTGTTATGTCATAGCATAATCCTATTAACTTTCACGTTTTTTAGTTTTGAATCTATACTATTAAAACAAGAATGTCGGTAATTTATACCTCAATTGTGAATTTTAAAGAAAAAAAAAAACATTTCATATAAATTGAAACTGAAACACTTAAAAACAATATACATTTTTAATATCAAAATCACCTGCCTTTATAACAATAGTTGAGTTATATATCGTTTAAAAATAATGTCTACGTTACTGGTAGTACTTAAATTAAACATGGCTTCATTTTATAATATTAATAATATTGTTCATGGTATTCCCGGAAGTAACTTAGAACTAATAAACTTCCATACCTATAAAATAAGTAAGTGACTTAAGAAAATTGCAATATATACTAATAAGTAAATGCCTAGGGGAAAACGTGGATTTGCTTTAGTTCCGTATTATTTTAGCTGATTCAAGGCTAAGTAAACCAATATTGAAATTCACTTTAGATTGAATGAATGTAAATATATTCTAGAAGATTGATTCCAATGCAGATATTTTTGCGATATTTTTACGTTATCATTTATCGCTGAAAAATATATTCGTATGATATATTATGTTATGGCTTCTGAAATGAATTAAATAAGATATTTATTCATCGGCACATTCATGTTAATACCTAAAAAATACACATTTATGATTAAATACTGAAAATATTTTAATTATATATTTTTGAATAACTGGCTTTTTTATATCATTTTATTATATTAAGGTATTCATTACATGTTCAATTAATTTGAAGATTTATCTTATTAAGTAATAATTAACATTAAATTTACTATTATAATAAAAATTATCTGTAATAGTAAAGTTAACTAAATATAAAATGGGATATCGATATTTACTATTTTTGAGGCTTATAGTTTATTAAAACCCACAAAACTTTTAAATCATATATGCAAAAATTAAAATCAGTTACTATGCCAAACCTTTATTATAAGGCTCACCATTTTTGGATTATGAATTTTTTTTTAATTTGATTAAAGTTATTTACTGACTTATACAACTACTTGTTTTGGACACTCCCTTTGTCTGAATTGTTGAAAAGCTGCAATAATACTTTTTGAATGACGAGCGAATAGAGTGCATCTGTTAGACACTACTGTATTAATTACGGGCTCACTACGTGATCTCATACAATGACACTTATTAAGCGAGCCCAGCAGAAACAACTGCGAATGTTGTACCGTCAACTGTTCAGTTTGCTATCGCATATACCAGCAATTTCTAATCATGTATTATTATGGGATTTCATGACATCTAGTTTTATTATATCTTTTATATAAGTTACCAGTATACTGGTATACGCTGTATAACCCTAAGTTATTTTAAATTAAGCTATTGGTAGAGAAAATGACTTAACAATTTAACGAATTAAGACAAGCAATACTGAGGAAAACATTCGTGCTATACTGATGGTAAACCACAAAGGGAATCGTCTTGCTGACTGTGGAAGGTTTTTATCGTGATACCAAGCAGGGAGTGATGATTTTTTTGTTACATTGTTACTTGTGATGCGAGGTGGGTGCATCGTTACACCCCAGAGTTTAAAAAAGCAAGCATGGAATGGAGACAACCTCGAAAAACCAAAACCCCTATGTCTGCTAGAAAAATTCTTGCAACTGTTTTTTTGGGAAAAAGACATACTGCTAGTTGATTTCCCTTATGAAAGACGTACAGTGAATGCTGAATATTATTCCAAGCTCCTCAATGAAGCCAAACTAGCTTAGCGACAGAAAAGTTGAGGCATGCCCATCCGAAGTGTGTTTTTCCTCATGGCAATGTACTGCCACATAGAGCTACGCTGAGTCGATAAAAAATAAAGAAAATCATTGGGAAATATTTGATTACCCGGACTAAAGCCCTCTCAGTGTGACTTCCATATGTTTGGTTCACTCAAAGACAAATTTGGAGGACGCTGAAGATACGACCGATTACAATCTTTGATAATGGCATCAAGAAACTGGGAAAAATATGTACATAAAAGCGAAGACCATGTAGAAAAGTAAAACATTAATTAATATTTTTTACAAGAATACATACATACTTTTTCTAAATTCCGGTTTATATTTCAATCATAATCAGTTGCAAATTAAAAATCTCAGCAACAAAGGGTAAAATATTTTCATTTATTTCAATTCGCAATAGACTTTTAGCTTGATTAATATTTTACGCGAGCTAAACGAAAATATGACCGATAAATGAACTGATTTGCACCTTATTGAAAATCCATATTATATTTTTAAATCACTATAATTTCCCCATCTACTTGAACCCCTCAAAGGTTACCATTTATTAAATTTGAAATTATCTTCACAGCAGATTTATTAAATTCTGAATAATTGAGTTTAGCGAATATGTGATTGTCAATATTTAATATTATTGACAATCACATATTCGCTAAACTCAATTATTACTAAATTTCAGTAATATCAAATATATAACGTAGCTTTTATGACAGGTTGAAATTATATCTCTAGAATATTTAGGAATGCAGTTGAACAACTAAATAATAAAAGATAATATTTGGTAATAAAATTAATACTTCCCAAAGTACACTATTGATGGAACAAATATTAAATAGGTTTGTTCAGTTTAATATACTCGTTGGGTTCCATATTGTTATTTGTCGTTTTCTGGCATTTCAAGTTTCTCCAATTATTATTAAAGGAGTATAAGCTTTTATCCAAATAAATAAGTCGCGCAATTTAAAGGCATATACAGGGTGAGCCATTAGTGTGTGGATGGAAGATTGTGGGATTATTAACGTACATTTTTAAAATCCGTCATCGTGACAGTGGATGACCCTAACCTAGGGCGACTATTAGTGAAGAACAATCCCATTAATTGACATTGAGTGTGAAAATTAAATAATAGTTATTTACGTATTAAGGGCTATTAGGATAGCCGTAACAACCATTATCAAATATGATTGTGATATTAACTAAGTAAAAGTATTTTTTATTTTTTTTTTCATTTAATTAAAATGTATCACGACGTAAGTGCCAAAATGTACTCGTATTTTTAATTATAACATTATATTAGATGATATTAAATTAGATTAATTAATTAATTCAGTTTTCATGCGTTGCCTTTCCTGAACTATAATCGAATATTATATGAATGAATTTAAAAAAGTGAATGGGGATAAATGGACTTGTCTCAAATGCTCTTAACTCGCTCATTCTGAACATTTGGATTTTAACAGCTCTCTCAAATCTATAATAACAATATTAAAAAAACAGTTTGAGATTTTTACGGATGAGTTTCTCTCTAAATTTAATTTTCAAATGATCAGTCTACCAAACAAACTGGAAGCTGTTGAAAATGAAATCAAAATTTTGAAAGCCGATTTGGAAGAACTCAAAGCGAAATATAATAATGAAAATTTCAATCCATTTTCACTAATATATGAAATAGAAGATCAAAAAAGGCGGTCTGGAAGTATTATGATTTTACCAGAAAATTCTAATGGCAATCATGGTGATGGCGCTGATAATAATGATGCAACCGTAATAAGAACAATTTTTGAATCTATTAATGTGTCGGCTGATCCAATTAAAATCTTACGTATAAGTAACAAATCTAATGGAATGCGACCTCTAAAAGTTATTCTTGCTAATGAGTCTATTGCAAAAGAAGTCTTAAAGAAAAATAAATCTCTCAAAAATGGCATAATAATTATACCTAATCTAACACCTTCTCAGCAAACTTATATGAAACAACTTCGAGAAGAATTGAACCGGAAAACCTAACCTAATCATAAAATATATTAGAAACATACCTCAAATTGTAAAAAAAAAACGGAAAACTTCATAGCCCTGAACAGAAAAAAAACTCTCAGTATTTATTATCAAAATGTACGTGATATCAATACTAAAATTACAGATTTTTATCAAAATGTCACCATATGACAATATAACATAATTTCAATAACTGAAACTTGGCTCAAAGACTGTGTATTTAATCATGAATTATTCCCGAATAACTATTTAATTTTTCGCAGTGACTGATGCATAAATTCCACTTTATCAAAAGGTGGAGGTGTTATTATCGCCATAAAGAACACCATAAAGTGTCACTCCTTAAGTTAATTTTCATCTTAATAATATTGATATAGTAATAGTTGAAATAATCCTATATGAAACGAAACTTACAATAATATGTGTCTATGTCCCTCCCCGCACAAATGTAGATGAGTATAATCTACTTTTTGAGTTCATAGAAGAAAACTTTAATACTGATACACTTATTATAACTGGTGATTTTACCAAATTATTACAATTGAATCACAAGCAATATTCTTTGCAATGATTTACACCGTTATTAAACGTCTTAGAAGTCAACAATCTCAAGCAGTCCAATAATATCTGTAATAGTAATGGCAGAATTCTAGACCTTATAATCACACCTAATAATATTAATTGTCACACAAGTATGCCTGATGATATATTAACTAAGATAGATAGTCATCATCCGCCACTTTTTTCGAACATTATACTTTTACACACAGCTAACTTCTTTCATTATGATTGTACTGAGAAATCCTATAATTTTAAATCGGACAATCTTCCTAAGTTATATGTTGATATGGCGAGAACTGATTGGTCACTGATAGAAAATACCACAAATATAAATGAAGCATGTGATATTTTGTATAACCTCTTATATGAATTGTTCGATAAACATATCCGTAAAATGAACTTTAAAAAACAGAAAAAGAAATATCCAGTCTGGTTTAATAAAGAGATAATTAATTTATTAAAGCGAATAGAAAGTCTGCATCGAGAACACATAATTACATTATCAAGAAATCCGCAAAAAAATCAAAGAATTAAGTAAACTTGCTTATGAAAATTACATTAATACTGGGGAAAATAACATACATATCCAACCTCAAAAATTTTGGTACTTTATTAAACAAAAAAAGGGGGAGTCTAGAATTCTAGGTTATATGAAACCACAAAATATTATAAACGGTTTTGCAAAACATTTTCAGAATTCATATTCTGATAAATTTGAAAATCTTGCAATCGAAAGGGAACCAGGTGTCATGGGAAACTTTTATATATCCGAAAAACTCGTCTACCAAGATTTGCGTAGGCTTAAACCTAAACTCCAGTATATAAGCGTGGTGATCGAAGTGACATCAAGAACTATCGTCCTATAGCAATTTTAACCAATTTCTCCAAAGTTTTCGAAAGTATTCTAGCTGAATATTTGTATTCTTACATGAAAACAACAACATGGATTTATTCGGAACACAATACACAATCAAATTTGATTAAATTCATGGAAAAGCTATCAATACGCCTAGAGGCCGGTCAGCAAATTTATGTAATATACGCTGACATAAGTAAAGCATTTGATCGTATGCCTCACTCAAAGTAAATGGAGTAAGTTAATCATCTAACATGAATAGTATTGTAGTGTCAGTGTTGTGCTCTTATTTAACAAACAGACGTCAATTTGTGAACTATAAAAATGTCAAGTCACGGGTCTATGCTTCTTTAAGTGAAGTCCCGCAAGGATCTAACCTAGGGCTCCTTCTATTTCTTATTTTTATAAATAGTGTGAAGTGAAAAACTAAAATGCTAATTTCTATTGTACGCGGATGATATTAAATTATTTCGGGTAGATAACAGTCTTACTGCAGAAAAATCTTGAGATTTTATCATTGTGGTGTACTAATAATGGTTTAGATATTAAGGCTACTAAGTGTAATATTATGTCATTTTATAGAAAGAACAAGCCAACTATTTTCAACTACAGCCTAAGCGGTACGACGATCTCACGTCCCAGTTTGATCCGAGATCTCGGTATTTATTTCGATAGAAAACTATCATTCCACGAGCATGTTGAACGTCTTCCTTCTGAATCTTACAAGGTGTTAGGATTTATTTTACGTAATACTAAAGACTTTCACTCAATTGGAACAATAATTAGATTATATGAGTCACTTGTGTTATCAAAGTTAACATATTGTGCTGCAGTTTGGTTTCCAGGTTACCTTAAGTACATCAACATTCTTGAAAACGTTCAGAAGCTATTTCTAAAATATTTGTATTTCTACAAATACAAAACATGCCCATTTTGGAATATAAGTTACAATTTATTGCTTGTAAAATTTAAATATATCAGTACATAGTAAACATCGCTATATTTTAATTCTTGATCTATACAGGGTTATTCACGCTATACGACACGGAATATTGTGGCCAAAATACGTGACTTTCAAAAAGTTTCACTTTCGGATATATGGGGGTCTATTAGAGCTACTTTTTAAAATTATTTTCATAATATACAGGGTGTCCCAAGAACCCTAAAAGTATTAAAGTTGTGTTTTTTTTAATGAAACACCCTGTATTTTATTGCATTTTTGGATCCGTCTATAAAAATAAGTAAGTGTTTTAATAAGGTTTTTATTACATAAACCTTAAGGTTTTTGAATTAATTTGAATTTTGTAAAAATGTAACCTAATTTTCATGTTTCAAATACTTAAAAAATAATTAAGTTATGCATACCAAATTTACACTGAAGTGTAACAATAGATCATATTTTATTTTCCAAGTATAATAAACTTGACATCTTATGCCGGGTGTAAAAAAAATGGAATTAAACAAATGAGAACTTTAAATGACTATAACTTCATTAATTTAAATGGAACGCTATATTTATTAATTTATCAGCAAATGCACGTTTTAATTACCTATCGAATGGTATTTAAATCTTAAGTGTTAAGTCTTATAAATATTGTTTATTGCACCGTTTTAGTACTTTTAAAGTAAAAATTTTATGTATCTAGTTTTCTATCGTATTTAAAAACGTCAGATGATTAATTTAGTCTGTTACTTTAGTTTAAAAAGGATGTCTTTTGTTATAGTTGTGTTATTTTGCATTTTTTGTTAGATTGTTAGTAATCGTTATTGTTTGAACATGGTTGTTGTATGGCATAGTAAAAAATGAAAATTTACACAGATTATCTTATACTGAGGTTTTTATAACTGACACTTCCAATTTCTTTAAACTGGTTTAATAGTCTCTCAAAATGGCTGGCTTAGGGTGATTTCTTTCGGGAAACCTTTAAGTATAAACTCGAGAAGCCAATAAACAATTTTGATGACATTCTCCAAGCATAAAAATAATGCCAATAACCCCTTATTTTGAGTAAATCTTCATTTTTTACCAAAAAATACAACAGCGATGTTCAAACAATAACGATTACTAACGATCTAACACAAAAATGCAAAATAAGACAACTATAACAAAAGGCAGGCTTTGTAAACTAAAATAACAGACTAAATTAATTATCTAACGTTTTTAAATACCATAGAAAACTAGATACATAAAAATGTTTACTTAAAAAGTACTAAAACGGTGCAATAAACAATATTTTGGCGTTTTCTGCAAAAACGAGAAGACTTCACAATTAAGATTTAAATACCATTCGAAAGGTAATTAAAACGTGCATTTGCTGATAAAGTAATAAATATAGCGTTCCATTTAAATAAATGAAGTTATAGTCATTTAAAGTTCTCATTTGTTTAATTCCAATTTTTTTACACCCGGCATAAGATGTCAAGTTTATTATACTTGGAAAATAAAATATGATCTATTGTTACATTTCAGTGTAAATTTGGTATGCATAACTTAATTATTTTTTAAGTATTTGAAACATGAAAAGTAGGTTACATTTTTACAAAATTCAAATTATTTCAAAAACCTTAAGGTTTATGTAATAAAAACCTTATTAAAACACACACTTATTTTTATCGAAGGATCCAAAAATGCAATAAAATACAGGGTGTTTCATTAAAAAAAACACAACTTTGATACTTTTAGGGTTTTTGGGACACCCTGTATATTATGAAAGTAATTTTAAAAAGTAGCCCTAATAGATCCCCATATATCCCCAAAGTGAAACTTTTTGAAAGTCACGTATTTTGGCCACAATATTCCGTGCCGTATAGCGTGAATAACCCTGTATAAATTGTTACACAATTATTATAATAATAGTGATTTATTAAGACAAATTAATTTCGCTGTACCCCGTACATGTTCTAGAGATAATTATAAATAACTATCATAACACTCAATATGGTGCAGATATATTTAACAACAACAAAAAAGAGTTCATCAGAGCGCTCAAATCTTGTTTGTTTTAATATATATTTTAATGAAACCTTGTTACTTTTATATATTTTTAGATTATATTCTAACATGTTAGTTTTTTGTTTGGTATGTAGATATATATATATATTGTACGTATATATGTAAATAAATACGCGTATATAGTATGTATACATTTATATTTAATGCGGATACTTTAATTGTCCTAGAATTCTATTTATATTACTTTCTAAATTTCTCTGTAATTAAACTTGTGTCTGTTGAGGAATAAATATATATTATTATTATTATTATTATTATTATTAAATAATAAGAAACAAAGAGGTTTAATATGGAGATTGTAAAGCTATTTTATAGGTAAAAAATAATTTGATATTAAATTCAATAAGAATGAAAAAAATCCATCATCAATAATAAAAATCTGTGGTACATAGGGAATTCAATGTATTTTTATAAATGTGCAATTATTCTCGCCCCAGGTCCTTTTCGCAAAAAAAAAACACAAGAGAGCAATTTTATAAATATTAAAAAATTACATCTAAATCACCTATTCATAGTACATCACAATTATTTTAAAGATATTTAAAATTATAAAAGTATAATTTCGGCCTAATTTTATCATTTAAAAGTAATTATATGAGTTTTGTGCCAAATTGAGAAATGACTCGGCTTGAAAACTTGGTCTGCAGCAACACCATTGTTTCAGTATGGCAGGTCGCACCGTCTTGTTGGAAAAACATGTCCTCCACACCAATTACACTCAATTCGGGCCACAAAAACTCCGTTAAAATTTCGCGTTACCGTACACCATTAACAGCTAGCGCATTCGCAGCCGTATGGTCAAAGAAATACGGCCCAAACAAATCCGCCAGCCCAAAATACACACCAAACAGTTACTCACGGTGGATGCGTTGGTTTTGATTTTCTTCGAAAAATCCAATCAGCAAATCCACGGCACTGCTCATGGTCTCTTGGCTTGATTTCTGCATCAATTGAACCTTGTACGCGTGCAAATGCAGATATTTTACCAAAATTCGTTGCATCGTGCTTCTGGAAATGTTTAATCCTTGACCACGATGCCGAGTGGAAATTTCTGGATTGTCGGCCACAGATTCCCTTATTGTGGCTTAACCATCTTTTTGTCTATGAAGTGTTAAGTAAATATCGGTCTTCTTATTATGTTGATGACTACATCTTTACAGTATTATAATCGGAACGTGATCGCCAAAAGCATGATCACTTTTTTATATTATGTATGATTAGCTGCAAATCTTACTTTCTAAATGTTTCATTATATCTTTTGATTTACTAATAGCATGTTTTCAAAAATAACTAATCCTTTTAATTACAATTACTAGATATCATGATTAAAACCAATATCACTAAGTATATAATAGATGAAATAATTTTGCTCGTATATCAATATGCGAGTTGTCCATTTAAGTGCAATTAAGAATGCAACCGGCTATTTTTGAATCTATCTCACAGCTTTTATTTTAGATTTCAGGATTCATTAGGAAACTTTGCGTAGAAACACATTTCTGATTTTTTATATATGGTTTATGATTGTTATATGTTTTTATCATATAATTAAAATCGTTTAAAATAATTAAAATTTTGAATAAGTGTACACAAAATGATTTTTTTTTAAATATTTGTTACTTTAGTAGTACATTATATGAGAGAAACTAACTTTTTGCAGTTTTTACAATTTTTATTAACCTTTTGCATTTGTCATTTAGTCAGTTATCAAATAATCGTAGTAGTACATTATATGGTTTATGATTGTTATATGTTTTTATCATATAATTAAAATCGTTTAAAATAATTAAAATTTTGAATAAGTGTACACAAAATGATTTTTTTTTTAATATTTGTTACTTTAGTAGTACATTATATGAGAGAAACTAACTTTTTGCAGTTTTTACAATTTTTATTAACCCTTTGAATTTGTCATTTAGTCAGTTATCAAATAATCGGTTTTTTTTTCATGTTCGATCAAGATGATTTTTTTTATGGAAATGATCAAATTTAACTAAAAGGTTCCTCATCCTTAAATAACAAATTTTAAAATATAATCCCTGAAAACAATCCATGACCTAGGATAGGAATGTGGTCACATAATATTTTATTTTTTAACGTATCACAATGATTTATTGAAACTACTAAGAATACTACTACACTACACTAAAAAATATAGGGAATATAATTATATAAACAATATTTAAGGGCGGAACGTAATACTGGCACCTCCGTCATAGCAAATCAACTTAGAAATACTCGGAACAGAATTTTTTTGGCTAAATCATCACAGGTTGGCCAAAGAATATCTGTTTTCTATAACTATTAAGAAGTAAGTAATTGTAACAAAACTAACTAAAATTTCCTTCACGTACTTTTCTGTTTATGCGCTTAGTACCCGAAACATCCCAACTACTAACTACAGTGACGGCCCCTTTATCTATCCAAGCCAATAATAGTAAGTTTCCTGATCTGCAGGCAAATGTATTATCCTCGGAAAACGGCGGTTTTTTATAGAGTTCGGTACGAACTTCAGGTTAATTTGGATAGTTCCGGTTGTTCGGATTAGATGAGGAATTTTAACAAGAGAATAAATTCTCGTCCTTGCACCGATAAGAGAAAAGTGGTGCACGCCCGACATTGACCAAACCGTTCGATGAGAGATGGGCCAGATGTTATTTTTTCTGGAAAAGTAACAGATCCACTTCGGACGCACCCCAGACATTGCGTGGAATCCAACCCTTCACCAATTTGTACATTTTTTCGTTTTGTAAATATGTTATAAGATATTAAGAATATAGAGATGTAACCGTAAGGTTGTTATACAATATACAAGTTAAAGTGTTTTGCATATTTTCTTAAAATCCACCTCGATATTCTTTTGGCCGTAACAACTCGTCGTCTTACAAATGACATCAAGACAATTATAATTATAAATACACCGGTTCAGTACAGTAAGTTTATTTTCAGCAAACAGGCAGCGGCAGCTGTTATAAAGCTACGAGCAAAAAAAAGATGGCTTATAGCAACAGATGAGGTGAACACCACAAAACCTTAGAGTCAGATACTGTATGCAACTTTCCAGAGAAAACCTACGAAAGGTTCTAGGGCTCCTAACAAGACTCTGCAATCTAAGATTGCATCTGAATAGATTGAGATTATACTTTAGTTCAATCTGCAGAAGGTGCGAAGAGGAAGAGGAAACCGCCAAGCATGGTCTTCTAGACTGCCCGGTTCTATCCAACTTACGTGAATCAACAATGGGAAAGGGACGTGTACAGTCAAGTAAAATCTATCCTGTGCGGCACATTGCCCTGCGTTGTAACATTCACCCATGGCCCATAATTGTCTTCTCTTGCATCGTGAATTGCGTCGTCGTCGTTGCTGCTTGTATTGGGCAAAGGTAATGCCCGATTTTTTTTGGTAACTATAATGCCACTACCACTAGTATCGTTACTACATTCATTGAATTCTAATTCTCGATTATAATAGTCGATATAAAATTCATCGTCACTGCTCTCAAATTTATTTTCAATGTTGCCTTGTAAATATCGCTTCGGCAACATTAAACAAATTATGAAGTAGTAGTACTATATAACTATAACACAAAACTCTCTCGGGTGGTGTTCGTTATGACACTGATCTATATTTGTAATGAAATTTGTATGGTCAAAAACGCATTCATTTTATTGAATTTATTTATTTTATATAAACTCGAGCGACAATAACATTTTGCTTATGTTTAAGTTTGAATTTTCAATAAGTAGAACAAGGACTTTTAAATGACCTTTTGGAACTATCCGGAATGTCAAAACCTATAACTAATCCAAATTCTTAAGTTTTTATCGATAAGCTTATCATTCAATTTGCCCATGAATACATATAAAATTAGTCTTTTGAATAATAATAAATAATAATCAGATTTAGTTTTACTTTTCTTATGGGTTTATAAGTTGATTACAAAATATAATGTGGGGCTTAATAAAACTGAATGAACAATCAATCAAATTACGCAAATTTAAACTTAAAAAATACTATATATGTTAAACTAGAAGTAGATAACATGAAAGTAAAATGTATAGTTATACGTAAGAGAGTCCATGCTAGGGAAGCTCTGGCCGAATATGGCCAACATTAGGGAACCCCTCCAAGCGTTGTGCTCTCCTTTGGTCAACACTTTGGGTGGCTAAGTGAGTGATAGAATAACGGAGGGCTGTCCCAGCCAGGCGGGCACAACGTGCCTAGTGAGGCCTAGGTGCTCTCGTCAATGATTTGATCACTCTTGGAAAACTCGATCCAGATAAATCTGGTGATATAAAAATGGCTGGATTAACATAATTGGAATGATCATTTATTAATAAAGGCGAGCATAATCTTTGACTAGTGGCAGTGACTCAAGTAAAAATTGAGGGGGTGCTGCCCTTTTGCCTGACACTACTGTAATAAATATTGCTTTAATGTTACAATATTAGCATCAGTTTCAATTACAATCTATTGTATGTAGCATCTTGAAGATCTATTACATATTGTAATCATTGATAAAATTCCTGAGTAGTTTGGTACTGTTCTTTTGAATTGTCTTAAATTCTCATAATAAATATTTGTATTATAAATATTTAAATTATATTCACATTATTAGCGTAATATTTTATATTTCTTTGAGGAAATATTTTAAATGATTTCAAGTAATGTGGACCTTTTTCATGTTGACAAATTTAAAATGAAACCGAAAATTACGGAAAATAAGAACGCACATGCTCAAAATATAAGTACTGAAAGTAACATGATCGTGTATTTAGTAAACATAAGGATATACAAATTTGCTGGAATCAATATTTTCAAAACCTCAACTGCAAACTGCTGAAACATCATTTTTTTAAAATTTATGTATGTTTATTGTTATATGCTCAATTTTTTTAATTGATATGTATTCATATGTTGTAGTTTCAACAATATTTATTATAGCAATAATACTAATATGAAGTTATATTATTTTACTTATTAATAAATAGTAGATGCACAAAAGAATGAAATAAGATTTCTAATTTTTCTTTTCTAAAAAACTTCAATTTATCTTATACTGTCTCCTTTATTTTACTCAATAAATTATACTCTATTGTAGGTTTTAAATTACGCCTGCTTGTTCGCGAAAATTACAGAATGACACTAGATTGGAAAAATCGAGGAGGTTGAGCGCGCTTTCGGTAAAATTGGATATTAATCTATGCTGTCAATATAGGAGAAGAGAGATCGTATTTGAAATTCCAGAAGTGTGTTCACAAGTAGATATTGGATGGAACGCTGCTATTCGAAAGGGATGCGAGGCTCAGATTGCGCTATTGTGCGACACGAGTTGCTCCAGAGAGTACATTTGCATCATTTTATCGGCAATGTGCACACAATATACAGCACACACCACCACACCGATGCACTTCTGACTATCATCAACAAACCATCTTCAAACATCTTCAAAAACATGTTGCGCCGCTTACAAAACGCCGTACATATGCAAAAATTGTTCGAGATTAGCATGGAGATAGCGCGCCTCTGGCAGAGTTTTAATTTGCAAATGTTCCTCGACGAATAATACCGACGATATCTGAAATGCGTTTTTTAAACAACTTTTTTATGAATGAATATTGCACTGTATGATGCTTACGGTAACCGTTATTTTTTATTGAGGATTTTTAAAATTAAAAAGAAACTTTTATTGTTTATGATTAAAGTGTGCACGGAGATATTGATTATCTAACAATAAAAGTTCTTTCACACGCAGAAAATTTGTAATTATTAAATATAATAAAATGCACTGTATTGAAACTATAATATACTTTAAATAGACAGCATTTATTACATATAATGCTATTGCTGTCAGATTCGATAACATGTTTTTTTTAATTATTATAATACCACTATTTTTTAATAAAACATAGAAAATAAACCAATAATTTCTAACTAGAATGGTAAAAAAATATAGTTATGAATATACAAATATGCAGCTTAACTTTTAATAGGTGTTCCAAGTATTTTATTAATATATCGATTCGAACATAATACTGGTTGCTGTTTATCCTTTATATAAACATAATTAGTTCCACCACATTTAGTTATAATTTCCATCAATGTTATTATCATTAATATACCATACTTGTTTAATGATAACATTATTTTGTTTAATCTGCACTATATTGATTATTTAGTATTGCGTTAATCATAGATTAGAGATACGGATGTATACAGACAGGTCTAAGCGCAGTCTCATACACGTACTGACTGTATATGTTCATGCTGAATATGACGTGAAATCAAATGGAAATTCTAAGAGCTGATTAGACTCTTGCAATTAGTACTCGAAGCAACTTAATAAACACATATTAGGATTTCGTAATTATTATTGAACTATTGAATATGTTATAAAGCAAATTATATTCATCAATTTATCAATCTGCATTACTAAAATAATATATTTATACAGTTAATTTTGTAATTCCTTTGAGAATGGTCGTCATTGGCGGAAACACGTATCAGGAAATTGAATATACCAATATGAAACCTACCAAGTGTCTTATTTTAAAATCAGATAAAATTCTATTTTCGTTTCATGAAGAGTGCAGTGAACAAAATATTTACCATAATATATTCATCACGTAAATAAAATTATTCGTTTATTATACTATTTCTTACGATTAATAAATTACAAAATAAGGTTTAGATAATCGTTTAGCAGTCGTTCGAATTTTTAAAATAAATAGGAGGTTGGTGCTATTATTACGCCAATCGTAATTGATAAAATAATAAAAGTAATAATATGAAAAATTATTTTCAATGAGGATTTCTGCACTATTTTTTTTCATTATGATTAATGAAAAAAGTTACCAGCTAACAGTTAAAACAACTACTCCTCGTACTAATGCACCGCCAGGCATCGACTTATATAACTGTTAAAAGTCGTAACATGTCTGAAACATTTTCAGCACAATGCAACATTTTTGTGGTGTAATTTTAACCGCGTCTCGAAATGTGTTATGTAATGACTATCTGCAGACACGTGATTCGCTGTATCACAGCTCCTCGGAGCAGCTATGTCAAAACTTACGTGCGTCTTTCCTCTTGAAAGGCCGCGACGAGAATGAATTAATTCCAGACAGAATTAAAATATTGCCATTGCCGATGTTCAATTTAGGAGGCGCGTTTAAAAAACGATATCACCCCAGATAAACCACCTGCTCTGAGCGTTTACACGTAAGTTTTGATTTAGCTGCACTGAGGAGCTGTGATACAGAGATACACGTGCCTGCAGATAGTCATTACATAACACTTTCGAGGCGCGGTAAAAAAAAAACGATTACACCACAAAATAGTTGCATTTTGCTGAAAATATTTCAGACATATAACGACGGTTAACAGTTATATAATTCATTAGTACGAGAAGTAGTTGTTTTAACTGTTAGCTGGTAACTTTTTATATTAATCATAATGTAAAAAATAGTACAGAAATGCTCATTGAAAATAATTTTTTTCATATTATTACTTTTATTATTAAAACCACTGCACGAATGAAGCAATATTCTATTTAATTTACTTCATAATTGATAAAAATTTAGAATTTACAAATTATCTTAAATTTAATTTTATTACCCTCTGGATATTTGACTAATTAATATGAAGTAACAATAACTAAAAGACGATGTTGGACTTAATGCACCAAATATTTAACATATTAGTAGTATCTCTTATGAAGATATTATGTTTTAAATTCACTTTAATTTAGATAATGCGTTCTCCACATAGAGTAACAAGGTACAAAGATAGATGCCAGTATTCCTAAAAGACGATGTAAGCTTGAAAGGTATTTCTACTGACGTTATCTTGCCTAACATTATACCTAATTCATTCTTTTGTTCATTAGATTCTTGCATATAGTGCGGTTGTAATGAAGGCCATCATTATTATTTTACATTGAATCCGAGTTCACGTTGCAACTATCCTCATTGTATCAGAATGTTGTTTCGGTGCTTCGACTTGAAGAGAACCTGTACTAACCTCGACGTTGTATCTAAATAAATATTTCCTTAAAATTATCTTTAATTTATTGCTGGATACGTTTACTTCTCCTAATTAGGCTTGCGTTTTATATATTAAATTAAAACGCGTAAGCAATTGAATTTCAGCAAACGATTTATGTTTATAGGTCTCAAATTTTGTAATTTTCCTTTTTGTTATTATATTATTTGGTTAGGCTGTTATTTTTTGTAAATTTAAATTCTCGTTTGAAACGTTACAGTAAGAAAAATGTATTCTTAATGTAATTTTTAATATATTATATTATTGTGAAAAAGTATAGCGAAGCAATTTTTGCGAATTTCAGAATAATAATATGTATATTATTTTATTAGGCACAAAAGCTACAGAGTACAGATGAATAAAAAAGTATGGTTGGGATATTTCTTTACTATTATGATTTTGTATTTAAATGGCTTTCTTAGAATATTTAACTTTATTTAATTAATACGCAATTTTATATAATATTAATTCAATGTATTAATGGTTCCCTTAATTTAACTAATTATAAGTAGAATAAATTGACATTTGTTTGGAGAAGAAACAATATATAGACCCCTTTAATGACCCCGCTCCACCTTTCTTGTCATCTTGCTTCTACGTACGCCCTTGCTTCCCTTGCCCTTGCCTGACGGCCCTGAAACTAATAACCCAGCCCTCCAAACGTCTGCGCCCTCCGGGTTGCCTCCCTTAAGTCCCCAATGTTAAAAATCAGTCTGGCCATCGCCATTGTAGGTTTGGCGGCTGCCGTCTCTACCACCTGGAAGCTACACAGGGGATTGGATTTTACGATAACATCAAGGTATCTCATCTTCGACATCACCGCAATCTCTTGCACCAGGAACTCAATTGTCGCTCATGTGGGCCAGCCATTCCGCTACCTTTGCTGCTGCAGCCTAGACCGCATCTCTGACCTCTTTGATCTTCCGCCTCCTAACCAATATGAGAATGTGTAAACCCTATTAGGTCGACACATTCTGGCAGTTGTAGGCGAAACACGTCGTCGTTGGTGACATTCCACAGTAACCGCCCAACACCAACCCCTGCGTATGGCCTCCGGTCAGTTCCTCCACCTTCTGCATGCCCTTCTCTCGTTCGTACTCCAGGGTCCTGTTCTCTAGGAATTCCTAAATATACGCCGCAGATACACCGGCATTCCCCTTTGAAAGGCATTGTTTGCGTCAAATGTTATAGCCATGCAGTCAGGTAGTATTTCCTGGTTCTAAACGTCCCCCTCTTCGCCTCATCTGACGAACTATTCTTCTGCCTACATCACAAGCAGACTCTTTAGGCAATAATCAAAATCTCTGATGGATTTTTCTATTTGGGGATGAGTACAAACCTTGCTGTCTTCTAGGCCGTTGACATGGTACCATTGCTCAGGCATATATGCAGGGGTGAACCAGTCCATCGGGGTCGTCCTTGATAATGACCCGAATTGCTTTATTTGGCTTTCTCAATAATTCCACTACCTTACGACCAAGTAAAGCATTAGTTGCGGTCTGGACCTTACTCATAGAGAACGGCCGGGCATGGCTTCTCCCTACTAAGGCTGGAACAGGATCATCACCACCTCCTCGACTTTCCCTTTAACTTGTGCCCAACGTTAAGAACAACGCCTAGAAGATATAGCACCTCTACGGGATCACATTTCTGCGATCTACCGATATTATTCTAGAAATCGTAACAACAAAATAATTTTTAGAAAATATCACAATTAAACATGCAGGATGAAATCCGGAAAGCACAACAACAATCGAAATGCTTACTTATACTTAAACAACAGTTTAATGGTAAAGCGAGAAGACTGATGACATACCGGCAATATAACCAAAGAAAGAAACAAAATAAGCTGTTTAATAGCAAACAGAAGCTATAGTACCATAAGAGACAACCAACCATCACATGTAACAGAAAAATACCTGCAAATGTCAAAAATAACACCCTAAAAAATAACCACAAACATGGTTACGGAAGCGATAAACAATAGACAAAACTGGAAAGCAACCGGTCCTGGCCAAATCCACAACTTTTGGCTTTAGGTATTGTCATATACTCGCTCTTATATAGCACGATACTGAATAATTCCTTAATGAAACTATGCCAAGTCTCCTAAGTAGGCGAGTGACTTATTTGCTACCAAGAAGAAATAATCTCTTTGACCCAACCAAATGCAAATCCATAACCTACCTAAGCGCCCTGTTAAGTTACAACTGATCGATTTGTTTTAAAAACGATAAGTGCTCTGTATTTTATAGGAATTTTCGTGACCTACCGGCACGAATTCCTTCCTTTTCTCTCTGCGTGGCGCTGATGGCGATGCTACACAGGTTTAATATTGTCTAAAACCGAACATCCCGCCGGCCTTGAAACATGTCAGTTTCAAAATACATTGAATGTATTTCGAACTTCATACGAAACTATATAAACCATATGTCGAGAGATACTTACTTTGGTAGTATTGTCGCAATTTTCGTAACGAAAGGGATTTAGGAAGGGAGGGATATATAATCTACTTAACCTTTAACTTAACTAAATCTTCACTCAAGGGGGATATCAAAGAGACTTTCCTAAAGAGCCCACAAGATTAACAATAATTAAATTTAGAAAATAAAACAAAATTTCGATGTCTGAGCCGAAACAAATGTTTAATCTACCTTGGACAAGGAACAAAGTTTTACCACAGGTCTAATCAAATAATCTTTCGCAGTGAGAATGTCAACGACTCTGACAACACCATACTATCCTGGGTAGACTTTCAAAACAACAGCTAATTTTCATTATAGGGGTGGATAACATGTTCGCCTTATTTTAAATTTGCTGCTTCAGTGGAAGTTGAAGAGTAGACATGTATTCCGTCTACTCCATCTTTTCCAAAATGCACGATGCATTTGCTAAAGCATCGACCATCGAGTTTGATTATTGAGATTGGCTTGTGGTGAGTTAATCTATAGGATCACAGCTAGAGGCTCCATGTTGAGGAAGTGACCAGCCGACAGTACTTCAAGGTCCACCGGGTCGAAGATTAATGAACAGAGGGGTCGCGAGTTCAAGACGGAATCAACATGAATTAGGAAGGTGTTAAATTTTTCGTACGTCAACTTCTGAATTCCTACAACTCGCGACAACAGTCTTTTAGCCTATTTTATAGCTGCTTCGTAAATTCCGCCGAAATGAGGGGCTGAGGGGGGAGGGAGGCCAAGTAGTCAATGATTTCAGCATTAAGCTCCTTCGATTTCATAAGTTGAGCAAAGTCATCTAATGACTTCTAATTCTAATGAATGCTAATCATTAGTTGCATTGGCTTAGGGTGTGTTAGCATCGAAAACAATTATTTACCTCTTGGCGAATTTGACTTCTCGCACCAATTATCCAGAATTGAGTTTGGATTATAGTGTGTAAATTTAAAGCTCCCGGATGGAGGTAGGTTTGATGGTAGAATTTAATTATTATTCGAGTCAAGGGATTGCGACCGAGCAGCAGAATGGAGTAGCTTTGCTTGAAAGACACTTGTGCAAAATGAATCCTCCTACCAACTCGAATTATACCCTTGTCTTGAACGAAAGGATTCAATTTCCTCAGACGAGGGGTAGCCATCTCCCTACTGTTTGAGAAACTCTAGGTCACTCTGTCAGATTGGATGTTGAGTTAACTGCAATGGTGTGAGGTCTCGAGATAAGAAGTCAACGGGGGCATGTCGTTTGAAGATTGTCCTGGATTTGACTCACTCTGTTGGCTACGTAAGTTTTCCACCGATGCACAGTACGGTATATTATTAAGCATACTTCACATCTTAAAAAACTGAATTTATAGATTTTTAGGTGTACGCGATGTGGTCTTCCACGCATCCACGAAAGAACGACTGTCGAATCCGACCATACCACTACCGACAAAATTGTAAGATGTCGTTCCAAGATATCTTTCAAATAACGAAGCAATCGCGCTGTCACCAGTATTCCACAGAGTTCCAAACGAGGTAATAGAACTTATTTCCGTGGAGCGACCTTTGACTTCGCCATGAGCAATGCAGTCTTTACATTTCCATATGATTCAACTCGAAGATAGATGACGCCTCCGTAACCTATCTTACTTGCATCTGAGAAGCCATGTACTTGACATAGAATTGCTCGGTTTGTACGTTGATGACGCGACATCGAAAACCTGCTCAGAAAAGGTAGTTCTTCTCGAAATTGCAGCCACTTTTGAATCACATCTTCAGGTGAAGGTTCACCCCATTCCAATCCAGTTGTGTAAAGATATTGTATAATACACTTCGCGAAGAATGTAACCGGGCTGATCCATCCCGGCGATCTCCGATAATACACCACGCCACAGGCTTACGAACTGCATTCATCGAATAAGTAAAATAATCAGTTTTTGGAAATTAGTCCTACTGTTTTCAACGAATGATTCAATTAATTTTGAAATGAATGTGATAAGGTTGGGACAAAATAGTGATCTTTACTCAGCCCTTCTAGCAACTCTTCCGACTTGCTAGCCTATTTTCTGAGAGCAAATCCTTCTTTACTCATCAACTCTTCAAGTTCTTTTCGCAAGTCCTTGGCTTCTTCGATCGAATTTACTGAGCAAACGGTTTCACATTTATAAATGTGAAACCCTCCCAACTGTGTTGTCTTCTTTCAATTTGTTATGAAGTTTCATTATGATGAAACTTTATAACATATGTATCCGCCTCGTTAATTCAATTTTGATGTCATACATGTAAGTATTATGAAGCACGGCATCGGCGGCCTTAGGAAACTTATCATCTTCATCTCGAGCGAGTTGATGAAGTATTGTAATTGCCAGAAAAGGTGATGAAGATACGCTGAATGTAACGGTTCGCAGGTCATATACCCTTATCGAATCAGTTGGATCTTCTCTCCAAAATATGGGTTAGTACTTCCAGTGCTACTCCGAAAGATGTTTCGGTACATTTGGCGAGTATCCGCGATTAGGACGACTGGATTCAACCGCAGAAGTGAAATAGTTGAGACAATATGCAACTGCAAATAATAATTTGCCCGTTATGTAAAACATCATTCAAGAAAGTTTCCGAAATATTTCTGTTGTCATCGAAAACCACACGAAGTTTACGAGTCTTACCTTGCTAGATTCCATGATGAGGTATGTAATAATTTTTCTTTTAATCATTATAGATTTTCTAAACTATAGTCATGTGTCATAGCAGGCGATTCTTTAATTTTCCAGAAACGATGCAACATCTCTCCCAATGAAGGTATCTGTATACTTAAGGTTTTGAATTCCGATGTTGGTAATCCCATTTGGATCACTCCACCCATCAAAGCTCATGCCCAAATGGTTTCCACTGCATTAGGTGTTCCTCATCCCTTCATAACCTTCGACCTTCAACCATTGATCTCCTAACAACATATCAACTTCTTTGGAAGTAAATAAATCAGGATCTGGTAGTTTTAAACCTTGAAGATGTCGCCAGTTATTTGAATTAAATTCAATTTGTTTCGAGGGGCATGTTATAAAGGAATCAAGAACGAATCAGTCAATATTAAAACGTTGTAATTACGAGCAGCAAGGCTACATTTTATTCTTTCACTAGTATGACCGATGTCGGTATTCCTCAAACCATGAATGGAAATCTTGGCATCTTCGACATCTAATTCTAAACGATTAGCACAAGCTTGCAAAATAAACTTGAATTCACATGTCCCAGGATTCCCTTATACCCACATCCATCTTCTGTCACATGAGAATGATAACGATCCCACATTCATCAACTGAGTGATCCTAACCCCGAGGTGCTTCAACGTTTTCTGTGATCGCCGCGGCCAAGTTACAAATTCAAGCTGACTGCTTCGACGTTACAGGAGTGCAGTTAAGCATCATCTCCAAGTGAGCACGAGTTAATAGTTTTAAGTTCTTATATCGAGATTTTAATGTTGGCATGCTAGGTGATAATTGCTATCAATCAATGGAAGTGAGCTGACTAATGTTTATGTTTATGTTTAGTTGTTTTAATTCTGTGCAAACAAAAAGCCTAACACACATATAAAAAACACATATATAATATTAATTACATAATTTTGACTGCACGAGAATTCGACATTGAGTTCATCCTAGATAATCTTCCACTCGTACCTCGAAGTATTCTTCTGATGCCTACGCAGGAACGTGCTAGAAACTAATATTTAGGTGTATTTTTAGTCCCTAATGTGAGAATTATATCAATTGATTAACGTTCTACATTTTAATACTGAAACTAAATAAGTGAATCGCTGGAAATGAGACAGTTGTTGGTTATTATGAACAGTCATGTTAAATAAGCCCAAGAATCTTCCCCACTCCTTAAATCTCCCTGACAATTCTGGGTATGTAATTTGGGTTACGTACACCCCAACAGGAGTTCCTGTGACCAACGGTTTCTTGGAGGGCGATCCACCACCCCACCACCATCTGGAGAAAACAGGGATGATTCTACTCCTTTTTTATTATATAAATTATAATACAAAGGTGGTCCTAATAATGTTGACAAAGTCCCTAGCAATATTGTAAGAAACTTTATTACATTGTGATAATAATTGCTTAAATGTTCCATCAAATTCCGAGTGAAGAGTATCCACGTCGAGCATGCTTACTCTAAACAGCTGTTTCTTCTTTTGAATTTGTTCCATGGTTATGTTTTCTGGTGGTGACTCAACTTGATCTGCAATCTCACTTAGTGTCTGCGCTCCTTTTTGCAGCACACCTATCCTAGCACCGATCTCAACAACAAATTCATCTAAATTTTGACAAAATTAAATTTTAAGAACAATATGTTTTAATAATGAACAATTGTAATCCGAATTTAATTACAATGAAGAAGAAAAACACGATAGTTGTCTTTTAATATTTGCATGTATCCACTATGGCACAAAATAAATTCAATGCATTACGAATTTAAATTTAATTTAATTTATCCAACGAACGAATGAACAAAGACGAGAATAAATGATTAACAACTTGCAATACCCAATAAAAAAATATATTGTTTTGCAGCGGTTAACCAAAATGAAGAACAAGGTTAATAACTAAACGAAATTGCCCACACATAACACGAAACGATTCCGTTATTATTTAAACTCGATTATAAATAATAACAGCTACGAAAAGGAGACGGAATTTCATTCAAATTGGTGAATACCACTTTGGCTGTCATCCGCTTGTTTTGTATCGCACAGCTGATCGAGATCGAAATTAACGCACACACGCTCACGAACAAAGATGGACAATGTGTCGCCCTCCAGTGGCAAACTCATGCTGTCAGCAGAGTCGGGTTGCGGAACTATGCAGATGTTGGCGCGTACAAAAAACTACCAAAATAAAGGATTTGTCACAACAATGAAAATTACGACAAAACCACCAATTTTAACGAATAACCGCAAGGGGATACCTGGAATCCAGTTCGAAGGACCAAATGATAGGTTACAATCGATCGATTTGTTTTAAAACCGATAAGTGGACTGTATTTTATACGAATTTTCGTGACCGCGTTGTTGCTCTTCCGTTTAATGCTAAAAGAGGACTTAGCGGCACGAATTTCCTCCATTCCTCTCAGCGTGACGCAGATGGAGATGCTACACAGGTTTAATATTGCTACAATACGAAAAGAGCTCTTATCACGCAAACTCGCGAGTTGGTGTTTTGAGTTATCACGCGTTCTTCAATTGTCTGATTGACCGTCGCCTCTCTTATCATGCACATGAGCGCATCAAACAAATTAAGGGAGGCAACCTAATAAATTATTATATTAAATGCTAATTAATGCGAATTAATAAATGCCCAGAACCGAACACACCCAATACAAAATATTAACATCATGTATATCTGGTACAATCTATCAACACCTCAGCGAATCCCATATACTGGAACAAAACAGCTGCATCAAAAGGTCGCAAGAATGAAAGAAACAGATTGTGAGATTGTAATTGATTAGGTTATTATGGAACAGACTGTATATAAACGAAAAACATACACACTGCTTTCATTAATTATAAAAAGGCGCTAGATTTCATTCTGCGCGCATGGCTTCTACATATACTAAAGCTGTATACTAAGATTACTACATTCCTCTTGTATTTAATGTAAACTTAGAATGTCGTACTGCAAATCAACCAAAACAGACAAACTATAAAAATCAAGAGAGGTATTTTTCAGGGGTAGCCTACGCCTATTATGGTTTTGCCTAACATTAAACGCATATTCCACACTACTTAACAACTCGGGTTATGGATTTTCTTTGACCTGGATAAATGTAAAACCCTTAATATCGACTGTGAACAAATAATACAAAATGACTTTGAAACGAAGGATAGAGGAACTATCGCATCAATGGAAAATATCTATATCTACAAGGATCTTGGCATCAAACTTAATGGCGAAAACACGTGTACAGCTATTAATACATGTAAACATGTCTATTATTAGAATTGAATTAAAATAAATACGCGGTACCGCTATTGATTTATACCTTTGGAACTGTTAAGTGAACAAAAACTGATCGAGAAAATATACAGACCAAAACACGAACAACGTTGAATAAATTTCGCACCCATCATCGAAAGGTGGCAATAAAAAGGATAAATTTGCTTATTTAAATAGGAGACCTGGGCCTTATTAATGTTTAAGTTTGAGATTAAATAAAAAGCAGATTAAGAATCTACAACGCTATTTTCTCAGCAAGCAAACACTACTCCATGAAGCTGTCTATCTATCAGATAGCAATTACCCGCCACTGGATTTACTACATGCGAACGAACAACCACTATAATCAAATGCAGATTACGAAAAGGGGAAAATTCAAGATACCCAAATGATCTCAGCCGTAACTTTGTCGATCCAAAAGGTCAAACAAATGGTTGACTCGAACGGATGTGTTAGTTGAGACCAAGTCATAGCTACCAAAAATTGCCGCAAATCAATATTAAAGAAAAATAATATTGACATGTGCAGAGGATATCACAACGCATCAGAAACCATCCAATACATTACTGTTGCATGTCTAATATACCACCCATAATCAACCAACACCTTTCTAAGATACGACTAGGTCACTAATATAATTCATCAAAAATTAGCTGCATTACACCTTAAATATTGATACAACTCCATATTTACCAACAGGTCAACGTCATTAAGAATTAAACACATAAATTATTCTAAAACAGAAGCAAAATATCGAAGAAGAGCAATAGACCAGACATCTCTGTAACAAATAAACAGACAGATATAACATACCTTATCTCGTAAATATCTTCATCCCAAATACTCATGCGAAATTAGGAGCATGCGGAAATAGAAAGAAGTATATATCTTAAACGTCTGTTATACAAAGTTCATTCGCACCCTAATATAATGATGATTATTTATAAAACAGTACTCATTCTGTGTTGCTGCTAAAAAGTATAGTTTCCTTTTCTGGTTTCATAATCTTGTAAAATATTTGCATTCTCGCGGTTTACTTTTTTCTATTGCAGGTATAAAGACGCCGCACATTAGTTATTATAATTAGTTTTTACTGATAATGATAATGAAATATATATTTAAGCATTATAAAATAAAGTGGGAAGACAATATGCATCGATAGCAGCCTTATTCGAGTTAAAAAAATCGCTATAAATTTTCCCGCTGGAAAATATTCCAATTATTAATTTGCAGTATTAAGCTAAAAATCTACGCCAGGCAGACACCAACGGGATCTACTCTGCATAAGCCAATTAAACGATAATTAATTTTCGCCCGGGAAAAGTTGAATTTAATGCTTTATTAATCGTGGACGAATTCATAAAGACTTGTCATTGACAGATATTAATAAACAATCTGCGGTGGAGAGGCCGCTGCGGAAAAGGAGAAAAAAACATAATAAAAATATGCAAATAAGTTTGAAAAGAAGCTGTAAGCTAATAGAGGCAGCGAGAGGAGCGCCAATTGCCCCGGCTATGTCTTCCGACATCTAACCGATTAATCTTCTTCAGACATCCGCGGCAACGTGTTCTCAAATTGAATGATTTATTGACCCGTTATCACATTTAAAGGGGCTTTATTTTTACCCCGCCATAAGATCATTTTTTAACGTCCTTTTGAACGAGTTTAATTTGTTTCAAAAGTACTTTTTTCTACTTCTTGATATATATTTAAATCTAATACTGTCAGCTACTGTAAATGTAGATAGATATTGTGGCCAATATAAGTCAATTTGAAAATTTTATATTTTCAGTTTTATTGAATCATATACTAATATATTAAATGTCATAAATTCATTAAATTAATTATACGCCATTTTCTATTTTTATAAAATACCCCATCAATTTAAAAATAACTTAATATTTAAGTTTATATGCCCTGACTAAGTTTATGAATCCTGATATATTATTGTAATAAAATATTACTAAACATGTTTAAAATGCGATATTAAGCTTTTCCAGTATTATGTATTGAATTATTATTAAATATGAAAAGTTAATATCTTTACTAATTTTAATACTGTTATATAACATAATTTAAACAATAAAATCGTGTGTCGTTTCGGTTTGATACATAGTAGTTTTAAAATCATAACATACACATTGATTACAGGCAACAGTAAAATGATGAGGAAAAAATGTTCTGTACTTAGTAAATTTGTTAACTATTTTACCGTATAGTATTTAATGTGACTGTAAATTTTAGGTGGCAATACAAATATGAACAATAAGAAAAAAAATAATGCTTGCAAAGAATAGGTATTTCTTTAGTAATCTATATAATCGGAGTGCTTAGAAGTAATTTTTCCGTGCAGCAATGAAAGGCATCCAATTTCATGGTAAATGATATCCCCGACATTCATTTTTGTATTCGTCCAGCACACAACTATATACACACATTTCATGATGGTGTTCTCGTTTAATTATGTCTTCCATTGTTCAGACGCTCGTTCGTGCCAAACGCTCGTTATCTGTCGACATGTGCCGAAAAGCAGTCGTTGCAACCCGCCGCAGGCACAATAGGCATTGTGTTCTCCAAGTGGCTATTGTCTTCAGCAACTGCTGCTGCTGCTGCTCCGAGCTGCTGTTCGCTGCTGCCGCTGCCATATGTAAGCTGTTTCCATCTACGGTCAGCACCCTTTCAAGTGCCCTGTGCCTGAGGACCGCTATCCGGGCCGAAGGGCTTAATCTACCTTTTTCAACTCTCAGAACCCTCCACCCTCCGCACATATTCAATTACCACGTCGTTTGATTGATACTGCAGTCCGCAAACAATATACGTGCTTTCTTTTTCTACACTGAAATGTGCTCGCCATCGTGAAGTAAAATCGAAATAATTGATTGATTGTGATTTATGATTTTTCTGCCCCTTCTTTGTTGTCGGGAAATTGTTTGATATAACATACATCGTTGAAAGCACTTGATCGCCACATCAAGCCTGTTTGTTACTTTTATTGCGATTAATAATTTGTTGTTAGACTCTTTTTTCTTTATAATTTACAGAAGCTATTATATATTGTATATTAAATTTTAATACAATCAGTTTAGAATAGGTAATATAAATAAATCAATTTACACTGTTTGTGTCTTGTTAATTAATTATATAATGTTCTCTCTTAGTTTCACTTTTTAAACATTATTAAGAGTATGTAAAATAGATGTGACTGGCAAAATTATATAATTAGTGAAATAAGCCAAGTGTTAAATTATTTTTCTGACTTTTATGTTTAAAAGACGAAAAGCTTTTCAAGTAATATTTGTGAATCAAATATTAATATAAAGAATATTGAAAATACATCATAAAAACAATAATTACATAGTGAAATATATCTAGCTCTTAAAACTTAAAACAAGTTTGCACTCATAATTAATAAAAAAAATTGTGTTGCATTTAATATACTACTCCGATTTTCTATTTATTTTATTATTGGTTTTCTTAGAAATAACATACAAATCCTACAAAGGTAGTATACAAAATTGCTGAATATAACTGATTTTGTTAAAGTCAGTATTAGCTTCCTTTTAGGAACTTACTACAAATAGGTTCAGTTCAAAATATCTTTCTTAATTAACTGTTAAATAATGAAGATTTATAAACATTATAAGAAAAACTAACTGATAAAAAGAATATTTCTTCGATATAAATATTCCTAATCTTTATACGATTGTATCGAACTACGTTAACTAAAGTTTAATGTAGACATGCTGAAATTTGTTGTACTTATATAATATACCTTTTGGTTATCTTCCTTCTATATATGTCCCAAATAAATCCGAATAAGGTTATTCATAAAGCAATACTGCAGATAAAAGTTTATAATTAACAAATATTAATTCTATTTTAATGTATCTATGTTGATCATCCGTAATTCTAAGTAATTTATATAATTCGTTAATTCATTTAATTATTCGCCAAACTGAAGTTATTTTGCAGCTACATTTGTCTAATTGGCTGTCATTATTCAGTTTGTTTGTCAAATCACTATGAAAGGATGTAGCGTTTAACAACACGTGCAAATGATAAAATTGTTATATCAAAATGTGTGTTCTGTCCGAGCAACGGCCCATAATCGTTAATCCTAATAAATGGATACATCAACAAATTATTGAATTTGGAACGACAGCAATTCACCTGAGACCCAAGAGCGTCCAATACATCCCGAAGAAGTCACTATTTGGTGTCGATTTTGGGCTGGTGGGTCAATGGTCCATATTTCTTCTAGAATGACGTCAACGATTAGCGCTGTATATCGATAATTATCAACTTTTTTTGCCTGAACTGATGGATACCATATCATCAACCACGAAATGTGGTTTCAATAGGACGGCGTTACGCTACCACACAGTTCATGCCACATTGGACTTTTTCTTGTGGGGTTTTCTTAAGTCGCAGGTCTATGGGAATAAGCCACAAAGCACAGTAGTCCTCAAAGCCAACATAACCAATGCTAGGGAAGCCGCTGATGATATCTCACTCACACTATATTTGATTTAAATTTAAAGATGGGAAGCGCTTAATGAAAGATCCTATATAGTTCCATGAGGTACCTCTACACCACAATTCAATAAGAAAGCTATTTTTTTTGGTTATCTAATAAAAAATAGTATAAACTAATTAATTCTACAAGTGTTTATTAAGAAATGGTCATATGATTGTCATAATACAGTACTTTCCCTATACTACCAAATATATTAAAATAGATTTTTATATAAAATTAACTCATCTTAACAATAGCAAACTAGCAGAAAAGAACGAATAAGAAAAAGAAAATAACGAATAATGGACGAATAAAACGAATAAAAACTCGAAAAAGATATAGGAATAATTAAAAATAATACTGCAAGCATTTTAATCAGAGTAAACAAATTAGAAAAGGAGAAGGGAATCAAATATATATATATATATATATATATATATATATATATATATATATATATATATATATTATATATATATATATTATATATACAGGGTTATTCACGCTATACGGCACGGAATATTGTGGCCAAAATACGTGACTTTCAAAAAGTTTCACTTTGGGGATATATGGGGGTCTATTAGGGCTACTTTTTAAAATTACTTTCATAATATACAGGGTGTCCCAAAAACCCTAAAAGTAACAAAGTTGTGTTTTTTTAATGAAACACCCTGTATTTTATTGCATTTTTGGATCCTTCGATCAAAATAAGTGTGTGTTTTAATAAGGTTTTTATTACTTAAACCTTAAGGCTTTTGAAATAATTTGAATTTTGTAAAAATTTAACCTAATTTTCATGTTTCAAATACTTAAAAAGTAATTAAGTTATGCATACCAAATTTACACTGAAATGTAACAATAGATCATATTTTATTTTCCAAGTATAATAAATTTGACATCTTATACCGGGTGTAAAAAAATTGGAATTAAACAAATGAGAACTTTAAATGGCTATAACTTCATTTATTTAAATGAAAAACTTTTTGAAAGTCACGTATTTTGGCCACAATATTCCGTGCCGTATAGCGTGAATAACCCTGTATATATATATATATATATATATATATATATATATACATATATATATATATTTTAATTTACTGAATTGAGTAAATATAAAAATCCTTTCAATTTGATATATAATAATAATTATTTACTACCGATAAAACATAGCTATTTCTTCTAGTTTGGTCCCGTCTTTCAAGGTCATTTTCAGAAGAAGCTTTTTATTTTAGATCTTGTTGAAACTAACACTACAACTACAACTATAGAAGTAACTACCTCACATTAATTACTAATTTAACTTATAACAATAAACTAGTACACAAATTAGTAAGCTATTACAATAATATAACAAGCAATAGAGGCCAACTTTAATAAGCTGTTAGGCATATGCAAATTATTCGATTTTAATACTATCGTTTACTAGTACAAAAAATATTTACTTATGAGCAGTAATATCAACAAATTCGCCCAAAATATTTTCTGGTTATCTGGATACGAAAACAAAATCAATTTTAATTTGTTGTAAAACGTAATATAGGCTTTTCTGTCTTTTTGTAATATCTGATAATTTGGTTTTACTTTTATTTAAAAGATATAACATAATATAAATATGTTCACGAATAAGGTAGTATTTTTTTAATTTACAATATGGAGTAATATGTGAGGTTATAAAGAAACGTTGAAAATTAAAATAACTTAAATTTCATAGAATTTTAAATGAACTCACAAAGAATATTTTTTTTAATAGCAGTAATGAAATATATTTGTACATGAGGTACAAATGTAATTGCTATTGTAGTCGAATTTGAAACTCTGTGTATTCAAAAGCACTAATTAATCAACTCCGAATTGATTGAATGCATTCACGTCAATAATAATTTACATTGGATCGACAGGTGTACAGGCGATAGATTCTGTTAGGGGATATAATTAATATATCAGTTCAATTGAATAGTTGATTTAAATATAATTTATTGGGCGGTGTTTGGTAAATGTAATTAAAATATTAGCCAATTGTTATTATATCCTAATATTTAATGAACAATAAAATAAACTGAGTCTTTTAAATTTAAAAAATAACTAGTTTAAATGTACGAGGGTTGATCAAATATAAACAGGATTTTTTACTTAGGCGCGGTACCACTGAATGTGTTGTAAATAATTGTCAAAGGGAGGGGAGGATGTCGATTTGATTTACTAATGCTTATTGCCACCAGTAGCACTATGTCTGAGCACGAGCTACATATGTCTGTTGCGCAACGCACTTTTGAATTTGTGGTGCGGGAAGGCTTAAAATCTACCCTTCGAAAACTCAAGTCTACGAATGACATAAATAAATTTAAGTGGCCGCACAACGGCAGAAAATGTGAGTCATACACGCCGACCGTGAACAAGAATTACAGAGGCGGACATTCGCACTTACAGTATATGAAATTGCTGCAGAAGTAGGAATATCGTACGGGAGTACCCAATCTGTCATTTTCATGAGCCAGATTACTGAACATAAAACCCCAAAATCTAAACAAACAACCGTGTAAAGCCAAAACCCGTCTGTCTGTGGGAAATGTTCTTGCAACTCTTTTTTGGATATACTGCTTGTTGAATTCTTTCATGAGTGACGTACAGTCAATGCTAAATAATATTTGCAATTTTTTGTGAGCAATTGGCTGAACATACAACTTACTACATTATTCGATAATGGCATCAAAAAACTTCCGTCTCTCTGGAAAAATGTGTACATAAAAGCGGAGACGATCTAGAAAAATATAACATATAATATTTTTACAATAGTACAAACATCAATTTTTTTACTAAATTCCGGTTTATGTTTGATTCACTCTCGTATTTATTTCAATCCAACAAAGTTCAAGAATTTTACCTCAATTGAAAGATTATTGAATGAATTTAATGTGAAAAAATTTGAAAGAAATTAAATTTACAATTTTTACAATTTGCTCGACTAAAGTAATGAATTAGTACTAATTATTTGTATATAAAGTTACAACAAAGATATATACAATAGTTTCCTTCAATTAATTTAAAATAATATATAACTATCTAGAATTTATTCTCAGGGATATGAATTATTTAAGAGTTGGATCGAATGTTTCGTGTTGGAGTTCCTCTCACAGGAGGTAATTAGACGCGAAGTAGTCCTTTTTTTATGACGGCAGATAAGCCATTGCATAACTAAACCTGAGTTACGGCATTTTTATTTAAATTATTCTTATTTGAATGCATAATTTTCGCCCGATTCAGCTGTCAGTGCAAAATCCTTGATCATGAATTAGTTCCATGTTATTAAATAAACATAACATGTAATGTACACATGAAAGTTTTCCCTTTAATAATCAACTAACATGAATAAATCATGTATCGGACAGTTTGTTAAAAATTAAAATACACGAATATTTTATTGAAGCTAATTTTAAATGTAACGAATATAATATAATATATAATTTGTATTATTATTTTTAAAATAGTAATTATATTTATTTTTCAAATAGTAATTATATTTTTTATAGATCATTTTGATTTTGGTTGTAGTTTAAATATAATTATTATAGAATTCAATTAATTTCAAACAATTAGTATAATTTATTTTTATTTAATCATTAATTAGAAGCTTATTATTTAAGATCAGCTTTATATGAATACATATTCAAGTTAAACTAATTTATACTGATAGTATTATTTAGGGTTTTATATGAGTAATGGTAATATTTCATAAGAAGTAATGTAAGTAATAATGTAATAATATAATAATATAATAATTAAAATTTAAAAAAATATAAAATCAAAATATTAATTCTACATAATATAACACATTTTGGTGAATTGAATAGCATACAAAAAAATAAATGATTAAATTGGTTCGAGTGTGAAATGAGAAAATGAGATTCGATCTTGCCATGGAAATTAGATATCAGCTGCAAGTGGGTGGCGCTGAAAATAAAATTAATTGGAAAACATTTAATTTAGAAAACTGCTAATTTTATAACGCGGTTATTGTGGAAGATTTCTAAAAATATACATTACATTACAAAATATTAGAACGCAGGGTATTTCAAGAAATGTACAACTAAATAAACTGAACATGTAAAACACACTAATAATTTAAAAATACGCAATAAGTCTTATTAAAACTACAAAGTAATTCAGTTATTTAAACAACTACATCTCTGGTTATTATCTCTACAGACATTGAATGATACAAAAGATATTTGCGTGTTACAAATAGCACAGCTATCAATGTTTTCGTATTTCTAAATTGCTAGTTATTTTCTACAACGAACTAAAGGACTTTATTAAAAGACTTTTATTGTTTATAAAAAAATGATATGAGAATGTTCGGTATTGATTGAATTAGGATAACGTGTAATGAAATTACATAGCCACTTGCAATCAATACATTACGTTGATAGATTTAAATACTCTCACCAAAAGATTCTCGCGTACTCTCCAGAAGATTGCAGCTTGCGTTGTTAATAACCGCACTGTTCAAACTAGGACAACATTATTATGCCCGAAACTATTCGTTACAACTAACTTATCTATTGCTACGTTGTCGTAATCTTTTAGAAACCAAATTATTTATAAAACAAATGATTCAATAATGATTTTAATAAATAAAGAAAAACAGAGGTAACGGTAATATAAGCAATGATGTTATAGTACACACACTTAATTCTAATAGTATAAATACATTCACAAATTATTAGATACTTAGGTTAGAGAAAGAACACTAATATTATACACCTATAATGTCTATCGTATGTCTGTCGTATACGTTCTTTCTATTACAAAAATGTTCGTTTACAAAATTTTTCCCACACCCTAGGTTTTAGATAGTAATAATCCGCCAATAACAAAAAAGTTTTAGGGGCAGATATATGTATTTAACAACATTGCATAAATTCCAGAATTTTATAAACACATATTATTAATGATTTAACTTAAGTTTGTCAGTATCAAATTTATTTGTAAAACTGTTCATTATGTACCTTTAATTTGAAACGGATGATAAAAAACCTTATATTTTTTAAACTAGATGGTACGTGACCTACAATGATTCTACTGAATAAATATTTTTTTGCAATGATACTCTTATTTGTCCCTTTCTCTGACCTCTAAAATAGAAACGGAAAGGCTCATTAATTAATCAACAGGGTTCAGGGATTTCCAAAAAAGTTTATTTTTCTTTTGCTTCCTGGGTAAACGCAATGATTCCAATTGGTAGTCTCGCCCCTGGGAATTTGGTTGCTATGGAGCGTTTATCAGAAACATAGTACATGCATAGTACGTGTTTTTGCAAAAATTGTAATTCTGCAGTGGTAGCGTATAGGGGATTCGAAGTCGCCAAACATACCCATGTTTAGAAAAATCAATAACTGGTCGACCAAGATGATCAAAAACGGCAGAGAACGTAGATAGAGTTAACGAGTCTGTTCTTGGCAAATTCGGAAGCGCGCAAGCCTAAAGAGTCATTATGATATTATGCATAAAGACCCTCAATCTATAAAATCCAATTGTTACAAAAAGCCCTGGGGTGCCGTTCAAAGAGAAAGTTTCCCTGACAAATTGATCTCAAGTAATGTGAAATAAATTGCCTGGACAAAGTCTTTAATAGATGTAATCTACATTGAAATTTTACTATGAGGTTTTGTCAAATATAAAGTTTATTTCTCTTCACAGAGTCTACCTGTCGAGCCGTCATAAGAAATTTTAGTGTTCGAATAAAGGAGTCCGCGATGGTTTACATTTGGACGATATTATTTTTAAGAAATTGTTAAGGCTTACTTATTTTTAATTGGTCTACTAAATATAAACTTTTTGTGAAACTGTTAACGGAGGACGCGGAAGACGTCCTCGTGATGGACTGGCAAGGAAGTAGCACCGGCGGTACTTTCTGGAACCAACACGCACTGGAGGCGGCCCAGGGGTCCCTGGCGAGGCTCACCATCGATTAGCAGCCGCAGGCTTCGATTAAACAGTTTCCCTTCGGTGATACTTGCTTGAGCTTCCACGCCACGTCAACGTATGGGCACCGGCTAGCTGTGAAAACAGAGTAAAGAACAAGAGAGAGTGTGTAAATTAAAACATGGGGCCGGAGAAGAAGAAAATATATTACAAAAGACAGAGACAGAAAATAGACATAGAACAATTTACAATATATACAAGAAAGGCAAGAGGCTTGAATCGGCGAAGCCGACCAGGCTGACCACCGCTGCTGATGGCAGACGACTGGTGAAGAGCGATGGCCGGAGCCTGGTTTTATATGGTGGTCTTCGGTGACGCGGCTTCGTTTCGGTCACGTAGGTCCCGCAATTCCGAGAACAGGTAATGATCCTCTTCGCCGAAAAAAGGGCCGGTCTTATTGTTCCACACTGGCAGCTGCACATTTTGGAAAATTATCTCGTTTGGATTATTCCAATAATGCGGAATTTATGCAAATTATTATTAGGAGCAATGGGTAGCTCGTAAAATGGATTAAAATATAATTACGCATTTGTTACCACGTTCAGGTAAACTGAACGCCGGTAACAAAACACCTTGTATAAGTTCAATTAAGAAACATTATCAAACAC